>PVIW01008699.1:0-58328 GCA_004026585.1 Noctilio leporinus | reverse complement strand
GGGGAGCAAAAAAGGGATGGATGTAACACAACAACAATAAAATTAAAAAAAAAAAAAAATGTCCATACTACCCTAAGCAATCTATATATTCAATGCAATCCCAATTAAAATACCAATGACAGACGTCACAGAAATAGAAAAAATACTTCAAAAATTTATATGGAGCCAAAAACGCCCAAGAATAGCCACCACAATCTTGAGAAAGAAGAACAAGGTAGGAGGAATCACAATACCGGACTTCAAACAATACTACAAGGCTACTGTCATCAAAACAGCATGGTACTGGCATAAGAATAGACATATAGATCAATGGAACAGAATAGAGAGACCAGAAATACACCCAGGACTCTATGGTTAACTAATATTTGACAAAGGGGGAAGGAACATCAAATGGAGTAAAAACAGTCTCTTCAACAAATGATGTTGGGAGAACTGGACAGCAACATGCAAAAAGATAAAACTAGACCACCAACTTACACCATACACCAGAGTAAACTCAAGATGGATAAAGGATTTAAACATAAGCAGTGCCACCATAAAGGTCCTGGAGAAAAATATAGGCAGTAAACTTTCGGATATCCTATGCAGAAATATGTTTACTGATGCTTCACCAAGGGCAAAGGAAATAAAAGAATGAATCAACAAATAGGACTATAGCAAATTGAAAAGTTTCTGTTCAGCTAAAGAAAATATCAGCAAAATTCAAAGGGAACCAACTGTATGGGAAAACATAATTGCCAATGATACCTCAGACAAGGGTCTGATCTCCAAAATATATAAAGAACTAAAGCAACTCAACACCAGGGAGACAGACAGCCCAATTAAAAAATGGGCAAAGGACCTGAACAGACAAGTCACTGAGGAAGATATACAAAGGGCCCAGGGGCATACATATGAAAGAATGCTCAACATCACTAGTCATCAGAGAGATGCAAATTAAAACCACAATAAGATACCACCTCACACCTGTCAGAATGGCAATCATCAACAAATCAACAAATAATGTGTGTTGGCGAGGATGTGGGACAAAGGGAACCTTCATGCACTGTTGGTGGGATGTAGGGTTCTGCAACCACTGTGGAAAACAGTATGGAGTTTCCTTATAAAAGTAAAAATGGAACTGCCTTTTGATCCAGCCATTCCACTACTGGGACGATACTCAAAGAACCCTGAAACACTAATTCATAAGAACCTATGTGCACCTATGTTCATAGCAGCACTATTTACAATAGCCAAGTGCTGGAAACAGCCTAACTGCCCATCAGTGGATGATTGGATCAAAAAACTTTGGTACATTTACACAATGGAATACTATACAGCAGAAAGAAAGAAGGAACTTGTACCCTTTGCAACAACATGGATGGAACTGGAGAGTATTATGCTTAGTGGGATAAGCCAGTCAGTGAGGGACAAATACCATATGATCTCACCCATTACAGGACAATAATGAACAAAACTAACAGCAAGCAAAACAGAATCAAATATATGAATACAGTGAATAGGCCTTCTGTGGTCAGGGGGAAGGGGGTTGGGGGAGGGGGGAAGCAGAGGCAAGGAAGGGGAGCAGTTTAGACAAAATCCTAGTATAAAGGAACCATGGACATGGACAACAGGTGGGATTGACTTTGGGGGTAATGGGTGGGTGGGGAGGGGGACAGAGAGGAACAAAAAGGGGATGGATGTAATACAACAACAATAAAATTTTGAAAAACAAACAAAACAAAACAAACAAACAAAAAGTAGAATGTGATATGTACTTCAGAAGTTCAGTGTTATAGAACCATTTCTGGCCATAGCATCTTAAGTATTGAGAAATCCACTGAGAATGTTGCAAGAAATGTGTTTGGTGGACTACAACATCATCAGCATCATAGAATGGTTTTGTAGTTTATTTAAAATGTGTTATATGGTGCACGCACAAACAATAGTGAACCACCTTCACTCAGAGCCCGCGAACCCAGTGCACGTACCAGGGCTAGGGGCTGCAAGCTAACACCCTGCAAGCCTGCAGCCCCACCTACGCAGAACCAGCAAGAGAAGAGAAGCAAGAGAGGAGAGGCAGCTCCACACATAAGCAGCAATGTGAACCCAGTGGTACAACCCACCTAGAAGACTGCTCAGCACCACCAATGAAGCCCAGAGCCCAGAGCCCATTTTGAAGAACCAGCAGTGAAGAAAGTGGTCACCGCCCCTCCCTCTCTGCAGAATCAGCGGAGCCAGACTTCTGAAGCCTCAGCCTACAGGGGCATAGCATTCAAATCCAGCCCTGACTGTGACAGACCCCAAATTGGATTTCTGCTAACCTCAAGCACCTGAGTGACACTAAGAGCTACGTGAATTTAAAACCGCCATCAGCCCTGGCTGGTGGCTCAGTGGATAAGGCATTGATCTATGAACCCAAAGATTTAATTCCCAGCCAGGGCACATAACCAGGTTGCAAGCCAGGTCCATAGCTGGAGACAGGTGAAAGGCAACCATACAGTGATGTTTCTCTCTCTGCCTCTCTCCCTTCCCCTGTCTCTGAAAATAATAAATAAAATATTCTTTAAAAAACCATCAAACAGTTCAATAAAAATATACGAGAAGTATTAGGAGTGTTTCTCAATCAGTCAACTGGAGTGAAAACCCAAGTGGACGAAATCTAGGAAACTGCACCACTGAACCCCATAAACTTCCTACCGCAGAAGGGCACTCCGCAAAGGCAGGGAGTCATAGCAGATTAATACATGAAACAAAAACAAGAAATAGCAGACACCCAAAATGGAGAGAGAAAAAAAAGAAAAAAAACAACAGCCCACCATCAAAAGGAGGAATCCCCAGAAAGACTGCATAATGAAAAACAAACAAGCAAATTATCAGACATGGAGTTCAAAGAAATGGTTATAAGAAACCTCAGTGAGTCCTGGCTGGTGGCACAGTAGATAAAGCACCAGGCTGCAAACCCAGAGGTCGCAGGTTCAATTCCCAGCCAGGGTACATAACCAGGTTGCAAGCCAGGTCTCCAGTCAGGTCTGTAGCTGGAGACAGGTAAAAGACAACCATACATTGATATCTCTCTCCCTCTGTCTCTGTCCCTTCCCCTTTCTCTGAAAATAAAAACTAATATCTTTAAAAATAAAAATAAAATAAAACATTTAAAAAGGAAGAAAGAAAGAAAGCTCAGTGAGCTGAGTGAGCTCAAAGAAAACTATAGAGAACTCCAGGGCAACTACAAAGAACTTACTGAAAATTAAACCAACATGAAGAACCAGGAGGAAATGAAGAATACAATTTATGAAGTGAAGAACACAATAGAAGGAATCCAAAGCAAGTTAGAGGAAGCAGAGGACCAGATCAGAGAATCGGAGGACAACATGGAAAAAAATAACCAGATAGTGCAACAAAATGAAAAAATAAAAAGAAAAGAAAAGAAATAGAATGAAGAGGGTCTTTTTTTTTTTTTTTAGATTTTATTTATTATTTTTAGAGAGAGAGAAGGGAGAGAGGCAGAAAGGGAGAGAGACATCAATGTATGGTTGCCTCCAGCTATGGACCTGGCTGGAGACCTGGTTTGCAACCTGGTTATGTGCCCTGGCTGGGAATTGAACCAGCGAACTTTGGGTTTGCAGGTCAATGCCTTATCCACTGTGCCACCAGCCAGGGCCCAGAATGAAGAGGTTTTAAGAGAGCTACAGGACAACCTGAAACTCAACAATATCCATATCATAGGGATACCAGAATGAGAAGAGAAGTAAGGGATAGAAAACCTGTTTGAAAAAGTAATGACAGAAAACTTCCCTAAAATGATGAGCAAAAGGGTCACTCAAGTTAAGGAAGCATAGAGGGTCCCAATGAAGATGAACCCAAAGACCCACTCCAAGATACATCATAATTAAAATGGCAAATTTCAAAGACAAAGATGGAATCCTAAAAGCATCAAGAGAGAAACAGCAAATAATATATAAGGGGGGCTCCAATAAGGTTATCAAATGATTATTCAACAGAAACAATAAAAGCCAGAAGGGAATGGCAAAAAATATTCCAAGTAATGGAAACGAAGGTCTGCAACCAAGAATACTCTACCCTGCAAGACTCATTCAAAATGGAAGGTGAAATAAGGAGTTTCCCAGACAAAACAGGGTTGAAAGACTACACCTCCACCAAACCAGCATTGCAAGAGATGCTTAAGGGCCTGCTTTAAAAAGATGAAGAAAGATGAAGAAACAGAGAGAGAGACAGAAAGAAACACAGGTACAAAGGGGGAAAATGTCAACAAAGGAGTATATGTCAATAATAACCTTAAATGTAGATGGATTAAATGAACCAATAAAAAGACATAGGGTAGCTGAATTGATAAGGAAGCATGACCCACATGTATGCTGTCTATAAGACACCCACCTCAGAATAAAAGATCAACACAGATTGAAAGTGAAGGGTTGGAAAAATATATTTCAAGCAAATGAACATGAAAAAAGGCTGGGGTAGCAATACTTATATCAGACAAAACAGATCTCACAATGAAGGCCATAAAAAGAGACAAGAAGGACATTTCATAATACTTAAGGCAACAATCCACCAAGAAGATATAACCCTAGTAAACATATATGCACCCAACATTGGAGCTCCCAAATATATAAGGAAAATCTTGGAGGACTCAGGAAGGATATAGACAGCAACACACTCATAGAAGGGGATTTTAATACCCCATTATCAACAATGGACAGATCTTCCAAGCAAAAAACCACCAAGAATATTGTAGCATTGAACATTCTAGGGGAAATGGACTTAACTGACATATACAGAACTTTTCACCCCAAAGAAACAAAATATACATATTCTTTTCAAATGTACATGGAACATACTTAAAGATGGACCATGTGGTAGGACACAAGACAAATCTCCACAAATTCAAGAAAACTGAAATTATTCCAAGCATCTTCTTATATCACAATATTTGGAACCTAGAAATAAACCTCGAGGAAAAAATTCAAAAACATTTTAATTCATGGAGACTGAATAACATGCTATTAAGTAATGAATGGGTTAACAATGAGATCGAAGAAAAAATCAGAAGGTTCTTGGAAACAAACGAAAATGAATACACAACACCCTAAAACCTGTAGGACACTGTGAAGGCAGTCTTCAGAGGGAAATTCATAGTAACACAGGCCTACCTAAAAAGGTTAGAAGAAACTCATATGAACAACATATTCATAAAACTACAAGAACTGGAAAAGCTTCAAAAAACAAAGCTCAGATCATGTAGAAAGAAGGAAATTATTAAGATCAGAGCAGAACTAAATGACATAGAGAAAAAAAGCACAGTTCTAAGGACCAATAAATCCAGAAGCTGGTTCTTTGAAAAGATAAACAAAATTGACAAGCCTTTAACTAGATTCATCAAGGAAAAAAGAGAGAGGACCTAAATAAACAAAATCAGAAATGAGAGAGGAGAAATTACTACTGAAAACCACAGAAATACAATGGATTGCAAGAAATTACTATATACAAATACATGACAAGAAATTTGACAACCTGGATGAAATGGACACATTTCTGGAAATGTATAACCTACCAAAACTTAATCAAGAAGAAGCAGAAAGCCAGAATAGATCAATAACAACTAGTGAAATTGAAGAAGTAATCAAAAACTCCAGCACATAAGAACCCTGGACCAGATGGCTACATAGGTGAATTTTACCAAATGTTTAGGGAAGAACTAACTCCTATCCTTCTCAACTTATTCCAAAAAAATCCAAGAAGAGGGAAGACTCACAAACCCCTTCTATGAGGCCAGTATTATTCTAATCCCAAAACCAGGCCAAGACCCAACTAAGAAAGAAAACTACAGGCCAATATCTCTGATGAATATAGATGCTAAAATTCTCAAAAAAATATTGGCCAACCTGATCAAGCAATACATTAAAAAGATCATACAACATGATGAAGTGGGATTCATCCCAGGAATGCAATGATGGTACAATATTTGCAAATCAATCAATGTAATACACCACATAAACAAACTGAAAGACAAAAACCATATGATCATATCAATAGATGCCAAAAAGCCATTTGATAAAATACAGCACCCTTTTATGATAAAAACCCTCAGCAAGATGGGTAAAGAGGGAGCATACCTCAACATAATAAAGATCATATATGAGAAACTTGCAGCTAACATAATACTCAATAGACAAAAACGAAACCTGTTCCCTTAAGATCAGGAATAAGGCAAGGGTGTCAACTCTCTCCACTTCTATTCAACATAATTTTGGAAGTTGTAGCCACAGCAATCAGACAAGGAAAAGGAATCAAAGGCATCCAAATTGGAAAGGAGGAAGTAAAATTGTCATTATTTACAGATGACATGATAGCATACATAGAAAACCCTATAGACTCCACTAAAAAACTACCTAACCTAATAAGTGAATTTGGCAAAATAGCTGGGTATAAAGTCAACATCCAGAAATCAAATGCATTTTTAAACACCAACAATGAAACATCACAGAAAGGAACTAGAAAACAAATCCCATTTACTATAGCAACAACAACCACAACAAAATAAAGTACTTAGGAATAAATTTAACCAAGGAGATAAAAGACCTTTACTTGGAAAACTACAGAACAATGAAGAAAGAAATGAAGGAAGATACAAATAAATGGGAACATATACCATGTTCATGAATGGGAAGAATTAACATAATAAAAATGTTCATACTACCCAAAGCCATCTATAGATTCAATGCAAACCCTGTTAAAATACCAATGTCATATTTCACAGACCTAGGACAGGAAAAATACTTCAAAAATTTATATGGAGTCAAAAGTGATCCCAAATAGCTACAGCAACCTTTTTTTATTATTATTATTTTATTGTTGTTGTATTACATCCATCCCCTTTTTGCTCCCCTCTGTGCTACAGCAATCTTGAGAAAGAAGAATGAAGTAGAAGGAATCACAATACCAGATATCAAACTATATTACAAAGCCATAGTAATCAAAACAGTTTGGCACTGGCACAAGAACAGACAAATAGATCACTGGAACAGAATAGAGAGCCTAGAAATAAACCCAGGACTTTATGGGCAACTAATATTCAACAAAGGGAAAAGGAACATAAAATGGAGTGCAAATAGCCTCTTCAATGAGTGGTTTTTGGAGAACTGGACAGGTGCATGCAAAAAAAAAAAAAGAAAGAAAGAAAGAAATTAGACCACCAACTTACACCATACACTAGAATAAACTCAAGATGGATAAAAGACTAAAACATAAGTAGTGCCACCATAAGAGCCCTAGAAGAAAACATGGGCAAAATAAAATCACAGATATCCCATATAGCAATATATTCATGGACATCTCTCCCAGGGCAAGGGAAATAAAGGATCCGATAAACAAGTGGGACTACATCAAACTGAAAAGTTTCCGCTCAGTTAAAGAAATCGCCAACAAAATGATATGGGAACCAACCATATGGGAAAACATATTTGACAATGACACTTCAGATAAGTGGGTCTGATCTCCAAAATATGCAAAGAACTAATATGACTCAACACCAGGTAGACAAACAATCCAACTAAAAAGTAGGCAAAGGACCTAAACAGACAACTCTCTGAGGAAGACATACAAAGGGCCCATAGGCATATGAAAGAATGCTCAATATCACTAGCCATCAGGGAGATGCAAATTAAAATCACAATGAGATACCACCTCATACCCATCAGTATGGTCATCACCAACCAATCAACAAACAAATGCTGGCAAGAATGTGGAGAAAAGGGAACTCTGGTGCACTGCTGGTAGGAATGCATCCACTATGGATAACAGTATGGAATTTCCTCAAAAAACTAAGAATAGAACTACCTTATGACCCAGTGATTCCACTGCTGGGCTTATACTCGAAGAATCCTGAAACACGAATTCAGAAGAACCTGTGCACCCCTATGTTCATAGCAGCACTATTTATAATAGCCAAGTGTTGGAAACAACCTAAGTGCCATTTAGTGGGTGGATGGATCAAAGAACTATGGTACATTTACAAAATGGAGTTCTATGCTGCAAAAAGAAAGAAGGAACTTTTACCATTTGTGATAGCATGAATGGAACTGGAGAGTATCATGCTTAGTGAAATAAGCCAAGCAGCAAAACTTAAATACCATATGTTCTCACCGAATACAGGAGATTCATGAATAAAACATAAAGACAAGCAGAAAGAAACAAGAGACACTGGAAAAAAAGAAGAGCAGATTGATGGTGACTAGGGGAGAGTGGGAAAAGCAGGGAAATGGGGGAAGGGGTCAGATTAGGAGGTAGTGACGAGGACCCATGGACATGGACAACAAGCTGGGGATTGACTGAGGGAAGGGGAGCAGGGAGGGGGGCAGGGGAGAGAGCAAAGGGAGAAAAAATGAAACAATTGTAATACAACAATAATAAAATTAACTTGGAAATAATAAAATGTGTTATATTAAAACATTCATGTCTATGTAAAATTTGTTTTAAAAAACAGGTAAATGAATAACTCATTCATTTACCTCAATCTAACCCACCCAATGATAATAATTGTAAAAATCATTGCATTTATCCTTACGGACATTTTCCCACAAATTGTAATTATTTAAAAGTATTTCCATGAAGTCTTTGATACTCCTTTATTCAAAAGGTGGAGCCTCAGCCCTGGCTGGTGGCACAATGGATAAGGCACCAGCCTGCAAACCCAAAGGTCGCTGGTTTGATTTCCAGCCAGGGCACATTAACCAGGTTGCAAGCCAGGTCTCCAGCCAGGTCCGTAGCTGGAGGCAGGTGAAAGGCAACCATACATTTAAAAAAAAAAAAAAAGTGGAGCCTTTTAGGCATAAGACTTGAGTTCCAGGAATTCAGGTCAAATTTTAGCTAGCCCCCAATAAATCTGCTGCTCCTGTAGTAACTGCTTGCACCAGTGACTGCCTTTGTCCTTTAAAGGTATCCTTATCTATAGACAGGAATTTAGCAACTTCTCTGTTCTCAGAAGCAACTCCTGCTCCAAATTAACTCTCCCATTAGATCATCTGTAGCCTCCAACTCCCACTCCCTGTTTTGCAAGAGTCAACTTTTTAGCCTGAGATCAAGTCACTATGCTTGCCTGGACTCTGATAATCCTGTTACTCAGGATTAAAGCCCTTAAAAATCTGGTTCTGTTTCTGCCTGAGGCTGCAGTCACTCCAAACTCAGCCCACCTGCTTAGATCTCCCCTGTAAAGGCTTTGAACTGGTTTACACATCTCCTCCCTTGTTCCTTGCATAAATCTAAGAGTTTACTTCTCTTCCCACTGAAAGTGGATCAGACTTAGTGACTTGTTTCTAGCTAATAAAATGTGGCCAATGTGACCACTGTGATTTCTGAAACTAAGTCATAAAAAGTATTGCTTGGAAACATGGAACATGCTAACAGTGAACAGAGGGGAGCGGGGAGGGGGATAATGGTGGAAATAAGGGGAAGGGTCTAGTCAAAGAACATGGACATGGACATGGACAGCAGTGTGGGAATTGACTGTGGGAGAGGAGATGGGGTGGGCTGGGCAGAGGAGGGCAAAGGGTAAAAATGGGATAACTAAGAATAACAGTAAAATGATGTAAATGGCACTGCATCTTTATCTCGCCTTATCTCTGTCTCTCACTTGCCCTTTCTCTTTGCCTCATAAATCTCTCTTGGGGAGTGAGCTGACATATGGGTACATTTAAGCAGTACTTTGGAGTGGCACACATGGCAAAGAATTGAGGTCTCCTGCAGAGCCACATAAGTGGGCCACGTTGGAATCAGATCCTCCAGTCCCAGTCAAATCTTCAGAGACTGCAGCCCTGGCCAGATTTCAGATTTCAGATTCCAATAACATGAAAAACCTTGAGCTAAAATCAACTAGCCAAGGAGGGCATTGCCGTAGGAAATGGGGTACTAGGTGGAGGGAGGCAAAGTGGGGAAATTGGGACAACTGAAATAGCAAAATAAATAAAATATATTTAAGAAGCAAATAAATAAACAAAAATAAAATCAACCAGCCAAACCATTCCAAAACTCCAGATACACAGAAACTATAAGATAATAGATATTCGTTATTTTAGGCCATGATGTTTGGGGGTAATTTGTTAAGCAGCAGTGAATAAGGCACACACACATATGTACACACACACTACCACACCACACACACATAATATACACTATATATACTTCAAAAAAATGGGAAAACACCTCATATACTTTTTTGTAACCTTCTTCATTTTGATGAACAATACTATATTATAAACTTTTTTCATATGTATTTTCAGTGATGATTATTAAATAGTTGGGAATGCTAACAACCCTTTTCCAAAAAGTTTTAAACTACTCTACATGTCTTATAAGGGAGGAAAAGTTTTTCCTTTACCTTTTTATGTTCAGTTTCTGGGGCTGTACAAATTAAGGTAACAAAAAAAGGGGGCAGAAAAACTTATTTGATGTTAATCATTTAATTTTTACAAGTACATGGGGGTCTCAGAGAAAAGAAAGTGGAAATCCCCCCTGAAAAAAACAGACCTGAGAGGTTATATACCATTTTAACAAAGAGTGATAACTTTGTTGATAAGTGACAAGGCTAATAAAGGGAGTCTGGCCTTCTGGAGGTGGTAAATTGTGGATAATAAATATATAAAGAGAAACTAATGGAAGATAAGGGTTATTTCAATAAGGTTTGTTATGCAGATTCAATCTCAACCATCTCTGTGGTGATGAGTGTCTTAGATTATTTTCCTCTTGCCAGTATGGGAGAGGGTAAGGAGGGACAGAAAAAAATTTTTATCCTGCCTTTAGGCAAAAAGTGGGAGGGCAGAGAAACTTTCTCACATGTACTGTTCCTCAATTGCCTTCAGCTCAAAATAATCTTTATACCAAAGTAGCATATTCTGATCTCCTTCAGTCTACTGGGGTATAAAATTCTCCCACAAGGGACAAAATCTATATTGTACAATTTAAAATGAGACGTAAAATACAACCATTGCTATTACTGCTAGGAGAAAACAAATTCTAACTGAGGTGTTAATGGCAGATTTCCGTTCTCTCTGTAGTGGTGGGCTTTTCTATAGGAGAAGGACTGTTATAGAACTGAAGTAGAAATAAAAACAGATAATGAGATGTATCTATTCATAGTTTGAGGTATGGTGCAGGTGATTTTAATGAGGGAATTGTTAGGCTGGAGAAATGGAGACCTTGAGTATTAATGAACTCTCCCTGAGGGAGAAGAAAATTCAAAGGATCATGGGCTGAGCCCTTGGTGAGTTCCATACATAAATGGAGGAAAGAGAAGGAGAAGTCAAAGAAAAGGAAGCACAAAAAGAGACAGGGAAAACCAGGAGCAGATGAGGCTATGATAGCCAGGAGAATGAGTGTGTCAAGAAAACGAAGGGAAAATAAGCATGGTCAAAAAAGTCTCAGATGTTGTTAAAAGGAAAAAAAGAAGTACCACTGAAATTTGTAAGGTGATTTAATGGTTTTTCAAAGTACCAACTGGGATGAGCAAAGGTGACAAGAACAAAATTAGTGCTTGTTTTGGTTTGGGTTGCACTGGCTTGGTATTTCCCAGGCTCTCTTCCAGTTAAACTTGAGGGATTAGTTTAGTGAACACCACCAGGAAGGCTACTCTGCCCCTCTGAATTGGGATAGGTGCCACATTCCTATGAGTCCCCATAGCACCCTGTGCTCTCCTGCTGCGTAGCATTAATCACATATTGTATGCCATAATCCCATGTTTCTTAATATTTCCACCCCTAGAGTAGGAGCTACTTGAGATCAGGGAATACTTCATTTTCAGCTGTATCTCCAGGACCTAGCACGCTGCCTAACACGTTCATTTACCTTTGGTGAAAGAATGAGAAAGTGAGTAATGTGGAAATAGAATTAAAATGTAAAGACCTTTGTTGATATGGGTGACCCAAAAAGAAGGAAAGTAGTAGAACTACAGTGAATGAGAACACTAAAGTCAAGTGAAGGGAGGGCCTTTCATAGGAGGGCTGGTTTGAACCTGGCCCTAAAACTATCTAAGCTGGAAACTAAAGAGATACCCAACATTAGGCTCTGGACTGAATATAAAGGCAAAATCTGCATCTCTCTTGGCTCTTGGAAGGCCAAGAAAATGAAACACTTATTTCTGTTATCTTTATTGTGCGCAAAAATCCTGTGATGATATAGATTAGTGTCATATATAGTGTAAGTAATAATTGTGAAATGAATAAAATATAGTCTGATTTATTGTTATTATCAGAATGTTCACATTCAAATTCTAGATATAATTTTGGGGGTAGGCATTCCAGATATAACTTAGTAAAAATATATCCTCATGTGCTTTATATATTGAAATTCTTTTAAGTCATTGAAGTATAAATGCATATTGATCTTTGCAAAAGTTAAACACTACAATTACTGATTATGTGAAAGCTGTTAATTTAAAATTTGAAAAACAATTATTAAGAATTTTGAAATACTTAAATAAGTAGAGACATAGCTTGACAGTGTATAATACCATATTAAGAGAGAGTATTAAAGTTTTAGAAGAACATGAACTTCTTTCTAAACCAACAAGTGTTTTATAAAAATTAAAATTAAGAAATAATGGAAGACCAAATAATAAAGATTCAATTATATTATAAGTCTATCTTTGGAAGGACTGTTTTAAGTGTTATCATTTATAGTATAAATTTTATACTATTAAACAAGATAACATATAAGACTGTTTCTGAACATGTAAGGAGGTTATCTTTCTCATGAAATATGCAGAGCTTCCTCTGGACGGATTGCTACAATTAAAGTGTAACATCATGACCAACAGTTCAAGTCCAACAGATGAGGAAAAAATTTCCTTAGTCTTAGTTGATTACTAGTAGAGAGAAAGGAAAGGTTAATAATGTGGCTTCAGCCGTACCTTCATCAGAATTCTATACTGACAAAACAAGCCTCACAATTATCTTGATTATCCACCAATCTCATTTGAAAGTGAGCATCCATTTGGTATCACAAATGTGCATTATAATGATTACGCAATCAATCAGGCAGCTGAAAGAACCTGATAAAATAGTGTCCCTGATCTATAAATGTCAATCTTGTAGAAGTTGACTATATTTTTAATAATCAATATTTTTGTACATTTTCAGATTTAACCTTATGACCTAGAAGTTGGTTTTATGATGGTGGTGTTCAGCTTTGACCCAATAATGTTCCACATTGATCTTTTAGCATTTGGCTAAAGCATATATGTTCAGCATACTATAATAAAAACCATGCGTCCTAATGGGAAATAGAAAATCTCTGCAATGTTTGGAAGAGGTCTGTGGCTCCAAATTTAAATGAGGAAAAGTGTTGAGAGGGTTTTTCTCTTCCAGAGGAGGGCTGAAATTGATGGGAAGATGGACCTACCTCCTTTACCTTAATTAAGGGAATAAGAAAAGTGAGATGAGGCTTCCTTGACAGATGACATGGGGCAGGGGGTGGGAAGGAGTACTATGATGGGGAAGCAAATTTTGTATTTTCAAGCAGATGGTGAAAAGAACCACAGGGGGAAAAATACTTCTGGTTTTACAGTAACAAAATTAAACTCCCTTCTTAGATGGCGCTCCAAGTAGGCCCTCCTCATTCCAGATTTCTCCTTAGAGTAAATGTTACTAGAATGAAGATTGTAGAGGCCTGGATATTTACTTACAGATGCAGGAATTAATTAAGCATAGTAGTGGACATGCTGTGGGGCTGCTGAATCCCTGGAGTCACCAAGTTGCCAGATAGAGCTGGCAATGTGCGCCCAGGTTCTGCCCTCACAGCCACTTGCCAGACTGTCTGTCATGCAGCCTGTCTGTCATGCTTAATATGGAGCTCAGTTGTTCAGAACCATAGTTGCTTACCAGCTGCTTGACTCTCCCCATTGTTCACAGAGATATCTGAAGCAAAATGAAATTTACCTTCAATTACATACCAAGCCTAAATTATTCTCCACAATATCTGAATTTATCTGGGCTTTTATTGAGCCCCTACTAGAAAAAATATTGATATCCAAAAAAGTTCTTGTCATTACCCTAGAACAAGGTTCTTAGGGATATAAAATATGGATTCCAAGAAGGCTTGAAATCTTGACTTTCAGCTCTTAGACCCTGGGCAAGTTACTAATAATTCCTGAGTCCTAGTTTACCTCATCTGTAAAATGAGATTAAAACCCAGCTAGGACCAATGAACTCAATTTACTCATTTTTCTCACTGGAGTTCTCAAGTTTCCTTAACCTTCTGGCTATTCATTCAGCTTCACTCACTTTGTTAAGGTTAGAATTGTTCTCCTGGAAGAATAAAATTCAAGCTTGAAGAAGGATGTTAATTTGGGCTTAAACTCTATTAATCCTGAATTCAGAAAATCAGGAAATTGACTGGTATCTGTTTAAGACGAGGCCAAGGAACCAACAAGAAGACCACTTCCCAAGAGAAATCAAAAGTCAATCAATCTGACCAGTAGATTTATTACCAAAAATCTGACCACAAATATTTTAGTTACATCTTAGTGTATTCAATGATGAAAAGTATGTATTATCATAGTATTTGCCAATTTGGAGATTTGTGAGGGTTGGCAGAGGTATTCCCCTCAAATGTCAAAGGATTACTCTATTATCTTATAGATCTTCTCATTCCTTTCAACAATATTTAAGATGGTTTCCAAACTCTGGGATAGCAACAGGCTTATATAAGCTACTAAAACCAACTGAAATCCATAGCAAATAATGAATTATTTGCTTAGATTTTCTGGGTAGGGGATGTGTCCATCAGACTATATTAGAACAGTGTATATCTGAGCAGGGAGATTTCTTTATGTATTTATGGTGGGCTTCCTATAAATATAAGTACTAAATAAATGGTGTACTTGGACAGGGGTCCCAAAGGCAGCAAGGCTTGAGTCCCACTTTCAAGTTACTTGTATTTTAGTTTGACTAAAATTAACAATAATAACTTATAGCTCATAGACATTTTATAATTTTTAAAAAGTTTTAATACCTATTTTTATTTAATTCTCAAAGCTTTTCCTATAAGTATGATTAACTCTATTTTAAAGATGAGGAACCTGGCATTTCAAAAAATGAAGACATTTTCTGAGGCCATGAAGTTAGCACATAATCAGTTAAAACAAAGATTTTCTGACTCTAAGTTTAATGTTCTCATTTACTATTGCTGCATTATTAAAAAACAAAAACAACTCTATGCCTTTACTTAATCAAGATGGAAAGAAAGAAACAAAAACAAATATTTCAATTGACCCATTCAGGGCCCTATAGTCCATCTAGTCCAGACAAAAATGACATGGAAGGATGACTGAAAAAAGAGGACTTGTTTCCTACTATTCAAAGACCTTCAAATGAACTGGATGTTAAGAAGCAAGTGGGGCCCTGGCTGGTGGCACAGTGGATAAGGCACTGGCCTGCAAACCCAAAGGTCCCAGGTTCAATTCCCCAGCCAGGGCACATAACCAGGTTGCAAACCAGGTCTCCAGTCAGGTCTGTGGCTGGAGGGAGGTGAAAAGCAACTGTACATTGATGTCTCTCTCCCTCTCTGCCTCTCTCCCTTCCCTTCTTTCTCAAATAATGAAATAAAATCTTAAAAGAAAAAAAATGTTTTAAATAAAAAATAATTAATAAAAAGAAGCAAGTGGGGAAAAAATAGGGAGTAATAGAGACAAACTACAATTAATGGAGTGGTAGTACCTTTTTGCAATGAGATGACCCCTAATGAAGCTTACAGCATCTGTCTTGTTCAGCTTTATATGTCCCTATGCCTGCTATAGGGTCTAGGACATGGGAGATACAGATACCCAACAAAAATGTGTTGTGTAAATAAAAGATCAATGGGATCAAATAAATAACCATGAAATACACTTTAGTATATGGTGCAACTTCAAATGTGATTTTAAAAAGGAATCACAAAGCAATAGGAATTAGATGCTTATTTAACACAAGGGTTTGCAAACAAACTATTTGGAGAAAATAAAATTAGTGTCCTATTTTGTAAGATAATTTCATAATGTCAAATAAGTTCCAGGTAATCAAGGAGTCAATTTAAAAAAAGAACTAGTTTTTAAAGGCAAAAACTAAATATATATTATAATTTTATTAATTTCTGGCTGACATATGACTATAATGTAAGAAATCACACTGTAAACAGCTAAGAACACAATTACATAAAATGGTTTGGATCTTGGCTTAAAATATTTAAATTTCTATATGTCCAAGGACACTATGAATATCGTATAATGAATTAGAAACTATGTTTACAATAAATAATAAAAACAAAAATTAATCAATCAACATATTAAAAGCCTATAAAAACCATCACTTAACATAGAAAAATCTGACAACCTAATAAGAAGAACATAAACACACTAATAAAAATGATCAAAGGACAGAAAAAGCTAATTTATAAAAAAAATAAAAAGGGAGCCCTGGCCAGGTGATTTGGTTGCTTGGAGTGTTGTTCCATACACCAAAACATTGCAAGTTTGATCCCTAGTCAGGGCAAAGTTAGAGCACATATGTAGGTTTCAGGTTAAATTTCCCCCTCCTTGTACCTCCCCCATCCCAGTCAGGGAGGGTGCAGGAGGCAACCAATAAATGTTTCCCTCTCATTTCAATGTTTCTCTTTGTCAGGCCAGAGGAATTTTTCAGTCTATGCATGGCTGGACCTTCCTCTGGGTCAGCTAGGGAGGTAAGGTTAATCTTATTCCCACTCTCTGGAACACTGAGCCCCAAAGGCAACCAATTTAGTAATTCAGAGTAGACTGATGTCACCTTTGGGTATAAACCCTCTTTGTTCCAATGTGTATATAAGATTGCCCTTGCTGTAAGCTCAGTGCGAGCACTACTGTTGTGGGAGAGCAGAGAAACTGCATGGCAATGCCTACACTCTCCAGCACCCAGCTGAGTGAAAGAAGGAGAGTGGATGTCGAGATGCCTGTACTTTCCATGGTTGTTAACCTAAGTGCAGCTGTGATAAGGGTGGGCCAACCGTGCATGAGGATGCCAACACTCTCAGCTACCGGGCTGTATAGTCATTAGCCTGCTGCTGTAATAAAGCATGCAAACCCTCCTGAAGGCTCCACATAAGTTCTTCTTTGGCGCCAGACTAGAGGCCTCCTTGCCATCATCACTTGCTGGTCCTGCACCCGAGGCCATGGGATCTGACAACTGGAGTCATGAACAGGATAGCAAGGTGCTGGGACCTGACACTGTTTCTCTTCCTCTCATGTCAATAAACATATTCTCAGGTGAGGATTAAACAAATAAATAAGTAAAACTATATAAAAATGGAAAATAGTTGAAAATATTCAGCTTCACAGATGATCAAATATAAAAGAATACTGAAAGATTTTTTACTTCCTAGATTTGAAAAAATTAAAATTATAATACTCAATACAGCCAACAGCATGATGAAATAGCCCTCCCATAAACTGATGTTAAACATTAAATTAGTATAAACGTTTTAGAAGACAATTGGGCATTCATTATCAAATTTTTGTTAATGTGCACAGACTTTCAATCAATAATTCTGTTTCTATGAAATCATCCCAAGGAAATAAACAAAGATGAAAAAAATTACAATGAATCCCTTCCTAGACTTCTTGATAATACTGACAAAATGTAAGCTAAATACTCAACAACAGGGATTGTTCGGCAAATGATTCACAAGACAGAATGCTATGCAGTTATTAAGAATGAGGTTTTGATGAATATTTACTAAAATATTAAAAATTTGATGTCTTTAAATGGTTAAAAAGGCTACAAAAGAGTATTATGATACTAGTTTCAGGGAGAAAAATAATGAAGAAATAAAGAAAAAGTAAAAAGGAAGGAAGGAAGGAATGGAGGGAAAAAGGGAGGAAGGACAAAGGGAAGGAAAGGAGGGGGGAAGGAAGAGGAGAGAAAGGAAACAAATGAAAAATAGTTCGGAATAGCAAGCTGTTGATATTCTGCTGTATATCTCAGAATGATGATGTCACAAGGGATTTCTTAATTGTTTTGTTTTTACTTTTCAATGTTTAAAAAAAATTATTCACAATTTTGTAATTAAAAAATATTTATTTACTTAAGATTGCAAAGAACACCCAGAAATCTCTGGGCAATAGAGTTACAAATATTCTTCCTTTTCTTCTGATATATTTTTATAGAAAGCATGAGTTATTTTTGTTGAAAGGAAAATATTTTTTACACAAAAATATGAATATTCCTGTGTGTGACATTTTATTTCAACATAGTATTTGTACAAGACTATGAAATATATTTTAAATAATAAAGATCTGGTCTGAAACCCAAAATAGATGAATAGTTCAGAATGGATACAAATTTGGCAGTGAGTCCCAAGAATCAAATATCTTCTTAATTCTTTCCACACGGAAACTGACAGAAATAAAGATTTATTCCCCATATTTTCTGTTCAGTTTCCATGGTAGCCTGTGATATGAAGAAGGCTTAGCTACAGACATGTCCCTGTGTGCTCAGAATTTGAGGGAGTGAGGAACAATAGTTAGAGCATGACTGAGTGGAATGGTCTTATGAATAGTATTTATAGGGTCAGCATGCAAATTTTTTTCAAAGGTTGCCATAAATAATGTTTATTTCACCTTTGTTTGAGGTTTAAATACTGTTGAGCAACTTTTCAATAAATAATATTTAAAAATAACAATGCCTGTCATTGATTGAGTGCTTGCTATACACCATGTACTGTATTACATTTTGGAAATACATTTTTTCTTTTCATCTGAACAGTGGCCTTATGAATCCCCATTTGACAGATTTTAAAAGGCAAGCTCAGAGAGGTTAAGTAAATTGTCCAAGGTTGCAGTGCACAGTAGAGATGAAGTTTAAAATCAGGTTTATCTGAATTTAAGCTCCACATACTTTATAATAATGCATGCACTAAAAGGAAATACCCAACAAAAATGCATTCACATGATCACCAAAAGATACATAATAACTACAAAGTCAAGAGCAGCAGTGTCCTCTTTTATTGAATTTATTGGAGTGACATTAGATAAAATTAAATAGGTTTTAGGTGTATTAATCCTATAATTCATCTTCCATATATTGAATTGTGTGCCCACCACTCCAAGAACTATCATTAAAAACCAAAGCCCAGAAACTACCCCAGTGCACATCAGCAACTGAACAGATTGTGGCATATTTACACTATGAAATTCTATACAGCAAAGAGACTGAATTATTTGCAATGACATGCAACAAATGGATACATATCACAAACATAAAGTTGAACAAAAGAAGTCAGATCCACAAGGACACATAATGTATGTTTTAGTTTTCTCACTTAAAATATGCCAAAAACAATTCAAAGTCATCTATGATTTTAAAGTCAGGATGGGTAAAGCCTGGATGATGGCACAGGAGGGGTTCTGAAATGCTGATGATGTTGTTTCTTCGTGTAGGTCCTGGTTATAAGAATGTGTTTACACATCTGTCATACGTGTGCCTTTCTCTTGTGGCTAGTGACTCCAGAGGAAGAAAATAGCTGATGATAAACCTCTAGTTTGGTTTCTTCAACAGGGAAACTTAAAACAAACATATTCCACACAGGAAATTAATACAAAGTGATCAAGATCATGGGAATAGTGATCTGATCATGGTCAACTTTATGAAATACGAGGCCTGTCCCAAAAGTATGGAGCCAATGTCAATATAATTAAAAATTTGTGCAGCCAATACTTTTGGGACAGACCTCATATAAACAATTGACCTTGAAGAGTGACAAATAATATGCCACAACAAGCTCACTTGCTAACCTTTTTATCAGAATTCAGGACCACAGTGTATCTGTTTGTACAGCAGGAAAGTGGTTGCTTTAACATCACCACCTGCACAATGAAATTCAACCAATTAAGTTGGGAAATTGGCATCTGCAGATAATTATTTAGCTGGATTCTAACTTCATAGCACTGCAGCCATTTCAGGACAAGGTCTCAAAACTGCCACAGGGTGTGGTGTTGGAGTTGGTCTATTTTAACTTAATGATCTGGAAGAGGAAATAACCAGCCTGGTAATGGCATTGCAAACGATGCTAAATTGAGAGTGTGGCAAATGCTAATAAAAGCAGAAGAACAAAATGAGAAGACTTGGCTGGTAAAATCTGGGCTTTAGTGAATGATACCAGTATTGAATTCCCAATTCTTTACCCTAGCAACAGGTTCCAGAGCATACTACTTTTTTGCTGAAAAATAAAGTACCCACATCTAAGAAATTAAATATTCTATTTTGGCAATGCAATTTAAAACAAAATTTTTATTTTTGGATAGTATTAATTGTATAGAAAAGTTGGAAGAATATCACAGAGTCCCCATATACCCCACACCAAGTTTTCCCTATTATTGACACATTACATTAGTGTAGTGCATTTCTCACAATTAATGAACCAATCTTGATATAGTGGTATTTATTAAAGTCCATACTTTTGGCCAATTTCCTTAGTGTTTACCTAGTATCACTTTCCTGTTTTCTAAGATCCCATTGAGGTTAGAGCATTTCAATTAGTTATCTTGTCGCCTTAGCTTTCTCTTGGTTGTGAGAGTTCCTGAGGCTCTTTCAAGGATTTTGAGGAGTAATGGCCAGATATCCTGTAAAAAAGCCCTTAACTGGGATTTCTCTAATGTTTTTCTCATGATTGGATTGGGATTATGGGTCTGGGGTAAGAAGACCACAGAGATAAAGTGTCATTCTCATCACATCATATCTAGGGTACATACTTCAACATGAATGATCACTGTTAATGTTGACCTTCATCCCCTGGCTGAGCTAGTGTTTGTCAGGTTCTTCCACTGTACTTGCTCTTCTTTTAAACCCCTTTCCATCATTGTGCTCATTTAGAGAATGGAAAGTTATGTCTACTTCCATGAAGGCAGAGTATCTATACAAATTATTCAGGATTCTGCTTGGGATATTTGTCTATTCGCTCCCATGTGTTTATTTATTCAGTCATTTATTTGTGTCAGTATGAACTTGTGGGTATTTATTTTATTTTTTGGTTTGTAATTCAACACCACTTTGTTCCTCAAATCAATAGAGCTTTGGTGATTCACAGAGCTCTGTCACTTGGCTCCTGTGTCTCTGACATATCACTGTGAATCTTCTTGAACACTGAGTGCTTCCTTATTTCTAGCAGAAAAAGATGTTTCAGGATCATCTATGTATTTCTTTATCTCAGTCCTAGAATCAGCCATTTTTCTAAGGAGCCTTGGTTCCTCCTATTGGAGAATGGTACTAGAAATCAAGACCTGGGTTCTAGGTGTGATCAGTGCTGCTGGGGATTTTTATTTCCAGGCCTTCTCAGCTGACAATGCAAAAACATATATGTGTGTACAGTAACTGATGTGTGAACATATATCTAAATAATTATATATGTATCTAACTGTATCTGTATTTACATTAATCTAGTTACTTAGACATCCAAAGGAAGTGAAGGAGTGGCCCCTTAGGGTAGCTGAAAGAGAAGCATTATGGGAACATAAAGAAGGCCAGTGTATACTTGGACTATACCCAAAGAATCCTGAGACACCAATTCATAAAAACCTATGCACACCTATGTTCATAGTGGCACTATTTACAATAGCCAGGTGCTGGAAACAGCCTAAGTGCCCATCAGTGGATGATTGGATCAAAAAACTTTGGTACATTTACACAATGGAATTCTATACGGCAGAAAGAAAGAAGGAACTTGTACCCTTTGCAACAACATGGAAGGAACTGGAGAGTATTATGCTTAGTGAAAAAAGCCAGTCAGTGAAGGACAGGTATCATATGATCTCACCCATTACGGGACAATAATGAGCAAAACTAACAACAAGCAAAACAGAACCAAGGGTATGAATACAAGGAATAGGCCTGCATTGGTCAGGGGGAAAGGGGTTAGGGGGAGGGGGGAGGCAGAGGCAAAGAAGGGGAGCAGCTTAGACAAGAGCCTAGTATAAAGGAACCATGGACATGGACAACAGGTGGGATTGACTTTGGGGGGAATGGGTGGGTGGGGAGGGGGACAGAGGGGAGCAAAAAGGGGATGGATGTAATACAACAACAATAAAGTTAAAAAAAAAAAAAAAGAAGAAGGCCAGTGTAGGTAGAGTGTAGTAATCACAGATCGAGTCGCAGAAGAATGAGCAGTGGAAAGCCTCATCATGTGCAGCCTCATCAACCGATTGGAGCTTTCACCCTGAGTAAGACTGAAAACTACTGGAAAATTGTCAACAGAAGAGTGACATGAGTTGACATATTTTAAAAGGGTTGCCCTGGCTGGCTGCATTGAAAAGAGATTGTTGGTGGTGTGGAAGACAAGATGGAAGCTACAGCAGTTTCCTCTTATTCCCAGGGGATATTTTTCAAGAACCCTAGTGGATGCCTGAATAGTGGAGACAGTACCAATTCCTACATATACTGTTTTCTTTCCTGTACATGCATACTTTTTAACTTAAAGGAAGCACTTTATGCCTTCTCTTTATGGCATGCCCAAATAGCCAGCATTACTAGTCTTATTCTTTGGGTCCATTACTAAGTAAAATAAGGGTTCCTCGAATGCCAGCAGTGCAATACCGAGACAGTCGATCTGATAACCTAGACAACTACCAAGTAACTAGTAGGAGTGTACACAGTGTGCATGCTTTGGATAAAAGATGATTCATACTCCAGGTGGGATGGAGCAGGATGACTTACAATTTCATTGTGCTATTCAGAACAGTATGCAGTTTAAAGATTTTATTCATTATTTTTAGAGAGAGGAAAAGGGAGAGAAGCAGAGAAGGACAGAGACATCCATGTATGGTTGCCTTTCACCTGCCTCCAGCTATGGACCTGGCTGGAGATCTGGCTTGCAACTTCGTTACGTGCCCTGGCTGGGAATCAGGTTTGCAGGCCAGTTTAAAACTTATAAAGTATTCACTTCTGAAATTTTCCATTTAATATTTTGGACCAAGGTTAACCACAGATAACTGAATTCACGGAAAGCAGAACTGTGGATAAGGGGGGACTAGTATATTTAGGATGCCTCAGGCAAGAGCTGTTGGTAGCTTTGAGAAAATGAGACATTATCAGATCATGGAATTATTTTGAAGGTAGAACCAACAAGATTACTGATGGCTTCATTGTATTATTTAACCTTTATAACAACCTTTATTAAAATAAGGGTAATAAATATGAAAAATGAGGTAACTGAACCTTAAGGAGATGTTACCTAGGCCTCTGAGCTAATGAGTGACAAATCAAAATTCAAAGCTAAAGCTGTCGAGCTCTATGCCCCTAATTCTGACCTTTCCATTAACAGCCTGTTAGTTATGAGGGATCTTTCAGTTCAGCCCAACACTTCATTTCACAGAAGAAAAAACTGAAGAGGTTAAAAGACACTCTCTAGGTTCTACAATTAGCTAGGGGTAGAATTGACATAAAAGGCCCTATCTAGTGACACCTCAACAGGTCACTCTCTACTTTTCCATACTGCCTTTTCATCTGGTGGGTAGGAATTAACAGCCAAAGTTTGCAGGTAATTGTCGATTAAACCCAAGTCCACAATAAGATAGCTATATTATAAAAGCCACTGCATATGGGTCATCTTTGAGGAGGCATCACAAGACAGGGGTGGTATTTATCTCACTGCACCCTGAACACTATCTATACTTTTAAATTTTATTTATTTTTTAAAGGGACTTTATTATTTTTAGAGACAGAGGTAGGGAGAGAGGCAGGGAGGGAGAGAGACAACATGTATGGTTGCCTCTCACCTGCCTCCAGCCACGGATCTGGCTGGAAAACTGGCTTGCAACCTGGTTATGTGCCCTGACTAGGAACCAAACCAGCGACCTTTGAGTTTGCAGGCTGGCTCCTTATCCACTGTGCCACCAGCCAGGGCTATGCTTTTAATCATTAACAAAATGACTCTATGTCTATAGAAGTCTTTTAAAAAAGAGAGAAAAGATAAGCCCTGGCTGGTGGCTCGGTAGATAGGAACCAGCCTGCAAACCCAAAGGTTGCTGGTTTGATTCCCAGTCGGGACACATAACCAGGTTGCAAGCCAGGTCTCCAGCCAGGTCTGTGGCTGGAGGCAGGTGAAAGGCAACCATACATGATGTCTCTCTCCCTCTCTGCCTCTCTCACTGCCCCTCTCTCTAAAAATAATAAATAAAATCTTTTTTTTTTTTAAAGAGAGAAAAGAAACAAATAAGTAAACAAAATCCATAGAATCAACCAGTCTTAGTTGCCTAAAACCCATGCCAGGGCTGGCAACGTAGTTGATTTCCAGTAGAATTTCTCAGGGACTTCTGTGCCAGCGATACTAGCACTTACTTACACTGTGGCACTGCCTAGTATAAAAAGTAAAAAAGAATAAAGTTAATCTGCTTATCTTAATTGGTTTTTATTTTTCATACAAAATATTCTTGGGCAATCCCTGGCAACAAATTGGGGGCTTTTGCATCTGCAAAATACTTTTTAAAAAATCTAGTAATGCCTAGTAGTCCTTCAAATTCAACTAAATTTGAATTTAGCTTATTTAGCTATTACTATATGCCAGAAACTGGGAAAAGGGATTTATGCAATGTTTATTTAAATGTTAAAAAAAAAACCTTATATAAAAAATACCTTCTGATGTAAGTATTAAATTATCTCCATTTTACAGATAAAGTGATGACATCTACTGAGATGTATACCTTCTTTTGGCTCACAGAGAATCTTGGGTTTACCTCTATACCTTCTTTTCCACAAGTAAATCAAAGATTACAGTGCTATGTGATGTCTCTCTCCCGTAATATTTTGAAAGCCTTGAGGGAAGAAACTCTTCTTTCTCTCCTCTTTAGTGCATCAACATACCTTGAAAATTAACACAAACTTTTTTCCTAAGTATTTTACTTAATTCCATTTATTCTTCATAATAATCCTATGAGATATTCCTTCAATTGCCTCCTATTCATTCACCTCATTGATGAGGGAGGGGTTTTCACTCCAAGGTCATGAGTATGGCTGAGGATATGACATCCAACACTGGACAGATGAGAGTGACAGCAGTTTACTAGTCACATATACTAGTAAATACACAATGCCATTTAGGGCCACACGGGGGTTGTACTTGGGAACAAAAGGAACCATCAGGTGCTGTAGGAGTCAGGCTATGTAGTATCAAGGTTAAATGCCCCCAGGTTCCCACAGGATAATGTGACGAGCTTGTTTGTATAGTTTTATGGGCTGGCAGGGAACTGAAACAACCACTGGGGGATAAGCAGGAAATCTGCTTGGTCCCTATGAGAAGGAGGGTTGTTTGCCTAGGAGACCTTATCCAACAGAGAAGAGTTGGAAGGGATTTATGGTTAGATCATTAAAGGTCCTCCTGATTTTATTAGATGTCAAGGAAGCACATCATATTGAGCCTTAATTTTAGGCCTTATGCCACAGATATGCATCATTATCTCCATTTTACAAATGAGGAAGAGAAGTTCAGAATGCTCATATATATCATGGACAAAGTCATGCAGCCACTAAGAGGTTGAGATTACACTCTGGTCTCTCTGGCCTCAAAGTCATATTTAGTTTGCAAATGGTCAATGGGACATCTTCAGTTTTTAATCAACGTTTCAATGTGACTTTTGAGAAGTATGAGAATGGAAAGGAAAGAATATTGCATTTTCTGACTGAAATCAATGTACAACAAAGTATTCTTTTTATTCCCAGCTTAGTCACCAGCATTTGGTTGGAAAGAGGTACCACAGCTGCTTTGCATCAGGGGGTGGAAAGAGCCATTGTTGGCTCATGTCATGGCCCCTTCACCTGCCTGGTTGCCCATTTAGGCCATGTAGCTGTGATTTGGCCCAGTCTAGGCAAGTCTCAAAGAAGGTACAGATATAGCTTAGATAAATTAACATAGACTTTAATATGCATATTTAGGTTCTTAAATTTTTTGGACTATCTCTTATCCATAATAACTTGTTCTTTGCTTTTAGTACTGCAATAATTGTTGATCTCCCTCTCTTTCTTATTTTCTTACATCTCAAGTTGTCTCAGCCTCTGCTTTAATCTTGAAAGTGTTTTTCTCTCAATAGTGAATCTAACTTCTAAAATATACAGTAGAGTACCTTCTTTTTCCCCTAAATTTGCTAGATCATTCAGTTGCAATGGATAACTTTGAAGCAGAATAACTTGTTCTTGCAAATGTCCTGGGAGCAATTATCTTAATTGTGGTACATTGGAGTAAAGGTGGTGGTGGATAGGGGTCCCACAGGGCTGCTGTTTGTGGATTTTGAAATATAAACACCAATTTTTAAGCATCAAGTATTTACAGAATTTCTAACCAATTGGATAGCATGGGTAATTTAACAATGCCAATAAACCACACTATAAGTAAGTGGGCAGCGGGCTATGTACAGTCTTCAGAACCTGGTAACCATGAAGAACAAAGACCTAAAAGCTTTGAAGCTAGTCATTTATCCCAGTGAAAAGAAGTGATAGGGACAAAAAGAAAACTAGTGACAAAGTTGCAAGTTAGCAATTGACATTATTCCCCATAAAACAGCACAAAAGTTGATTTCAAGGTAAAATATATTATCAAAGTACTAGAATCTTCTGGTGGTAAAGCAAAATTAAATATCCAGTAATTGACTCAGAAATCCCATCTAGGGATCTATACCAAAAATACACTGGTAAAAATAGACTATTTATATTAAACAATAACTAGAAACAACACAAATATTCATCATCAAGAGAAAGATTTAGAGCCCTGGCTGGTAGCACAGTGGATAAGGCGCTGGCCTGCGAACCCAAAGGTCTCAGGTTCGATTCCCCAGCCAGGGCACATAACCAGGTTGCAAACCAGGTCTCCAGTCAGGTCTGTGGCTGGAGGCAGGTGAAAAGCAACCATACATTGATGTCTCTCTCCCTCTCTGTCTCTCTCCCTTCTCCTCTTTCCAAAAATAATGAAATAAAATCTCAAAAAAAAAAGAGAAAGATTTAATAAAATATGGTATATCTACACAATGGAGATCTATATAGCTATAAAAATCATGATATACTGCTAGCTGGAGAAAAGTGTATAAAGTGTACTAAAAATGGAGGGAGAAATATCAGAGGAGTCTTCAGAAACATGTCAACTTAATGTAATGTGTAAACCTTATTTAGATTCTTATTTTCATGTACTATATAGAAAACATTTTTTGAAACAACTAGGGAAAATTAAACACATTCTAACAGCAGATACCAAAGAATTGTTATTAAATTTGCGGATGTGATAATGATAATTTGGTCCCGTTTCCTTAAAACATAAGATAAATACTGACAGTTTTGGAATAAATTATCTAAAGTATTGTTATAGTTTAAAAATATGCCACTAAATAAAAAAGTCAGTGGAAGAGTTGAAACTAAAACAAGGATTAATAAATGTTAAAGTTAAATGGAAAATACTGTTTGTCTAGTTTATGTAAATTTGAAAAATTTCATAATAAAAATTAAAATGGGATCCAGTCTGTGAACCCAAACATTGCTGGTTTGATTCCCAGCCAGGGCACATAACCAGGTTGCAAGCCAGGTCTCCAGCCACCTCCGTAGCTGGAGGCAGGTGAAAGACAACCACACATTGATGTCTCTCTCCCTCTCTGCCTCTCTTCCTTCCTTCCCCTCTCTCTAAAAATAATAAATAAAATCTTTTAAAAAAATTAAAATAGTTATAATTTTCATTTTATGAGGAGGGATACACACAAAAAATAACCCAGAATCATCTTCTTCTGGAGGGTGGGCCCTTTGTAATACAGGCTTCCCCCCACTAGGTGACTGTTCTAAGAACCCATCTGCATCAGTGAGTATATCAACTGGCGTTGTTTGAGAGGCTGAGTTCAGCTTCAGTGAATAGTTTTTGAAGACTCTTTTTTTAAGTATATTTTATTGATTATGCTATGACAGTCACCCCAGTTTTTTCCCCTTTGCCTCACTCTGCCCAGTACATACCTTTCTTCCAGCAATCCTCTCCTTACTTTGTGTTAATGGGCCATGCATAAGTTCTGTATGTTCTCCATTTCCTATACTATTCTTAACATTCACTGTCTATTTTGTACCTGTCAGGGACCTCCAGGAACAGCAGCTGGGTGTGGAATGCCATGCAGGCCAGGCCAAGCCTTTAAGACCTGGCCAGGAAACCAGAAACGCAGGGTGCATACAGGCCCCCATGCTGTAACTGGGGGACCCCGGTTGGAACCTGGCCATGACAATTTTCTATACAATCTTTGAAGCTAGCAAACTTCCCCGACTTACTATAACAGCAGCAGATGTTAAACTTTAACCTGCATGCAATCTTACCCTCCCTATTTCTATGACCCACCTGGAGTCTTTGTCAACATCTTGTCCAGGAGACCATACCCTGGTGCAGGACCTCCGCATTCCTTCTATTGTGGTTTAAACATAATAACTCTTATTCTATAAAGCATTCTCCCTTCTCAATGATCTATGATGTGTACGTGCATCCCCCACCTCAGTTACAGGTTTTTAGAGACAAGGGCTCAAGGCCTTTGTCTATCAGACACTGGTTAGCTCTCTCTCCCCTACCACAAGCTCTCTGGGATATTCATTTCATCTGCGGCACCAAGGGTTCTCTGCGGGTCGGAGGTTCCTCATCATGTACTTACCAATTATGTTTATTATCCCCTATTCTGCTCCTCCCCCCTACCAGCTGATAACCCTCCAAATGATCTACATATCTATGATTATGTTCCTGTTCTGGATGCTTGTTTAGTTTGTTTTTGTTTTTTAGATTCAATTGTTGATAGCTCTGAGTTTGTTGTCATTTTAATGTTCACATTTTTTATCTTTCCTTTTTCTTAAATAAGACCCTTTAACATTTCATATAATAAGGGCTTAGTGATGATGAACTCCTTAGCTTAACCTTGTTTGGAAAGCACTTTATCTGTCCTTGCATTCTGAATGACAAATTTGCTGGATAAAGGAATCTTGGTTGTAGGTCATTGCTTTTCATCACTTTGAATACTTCTTGCTGGTCCCCCCTTGCCTGCAAAGTTTCTTTTCAGAAATTAGCTGAAAGCCTTATGGGAACTCCTTTATAGGTAACTCTCCACTTTTCTCTTGCTGCTTTTATTTTTTTTTAACTTTTTTGTTCTAGGTCTGTGAAATATGATGGTGTTTTAATAGGGATAGCGTTGAATTTATAGATGGCTTTAGGTAGTATGGACATTTTTTTTTCTTAAATATATTTTATATACTTTGCTATTACAGTTGTTCCAATTTCCCCCCTTTACCCCCATCCACCCCCTACCCCATTTCCTCCATCAATGAACCCTTAGTTCATGTCCATGTGTCATGCATAAAGTTCTTTGACTTGTCCATTTCCTTTATCCTCTTAACATCCCCCTGTCTATTCTGTAACCACCAATGTGTACTTTTTTCATTTTTCCCTTTCACATCCAGACAATTCACCATTTAATTACTGCCTTCTGTCAGCTTCTCAAATCATATTAATACAAAGTTTTCTTTTCATTATTTCAAAATGCCTACATTAATTCATTTGTTTAAAGAATTACTGTTTTAAGTTATATGAATTGCAATATTACCAAACACATGCAAAAACCCATTTACACACATACATATTTTTACACATATTTAAAGTACATACTGGATTTTGAAGAGTTAATACAAAAAAAAATTAAATATGCCAACAGCTTATATAATTCTTACATGTTAAATGGCAATGTTTTAGATATATTGTAGCAAATTAAGCAGCTTTTTCTTCTTTAATATTTATTTTCTCTGGAATGAAATATATCACAGAAATGGTGTATTGCAGAACTCACTTTTGTGAAAGTTGTCCTAGAGACAGTGCCAAACCCATAATAAAAAATGAATTTGCTCGAGCCCTGGCTGGTAGCACAGTGGTTAAGGCGCCAGCCTGCGAACCCAAAGGTCTCGGGTTCGATTCCCCAGCCAGGACACATAACCAGGTTGCAAGCCAGGTCTCCAGCCAGGTCTGGGGCTGGAGGCAGGTGAAAGGCAACCATACATTGATGTCTCTCTCCCTCTCTGCCTCTCTCCTTTCCCCTCTTTCTAAAAATAATGAAATAAAATCTTTAAAAAAAATGAATTTGCTTTTTGAGTCAGATCTTCCCCTCTCCAATAATATAACTCAACGTTATTTCAAGCCAGTGGGACTACAACTTATTCTTTTTGGAGTTTTCCATTTTAAATAGTAGATTGATTTTTTTTTTTTTTTTTTTTTTTTTTGGCTGTGCACAGGTCTTACTTCTTTCAGTACCCTCTGTTTTTCCTCCACATGTGCTTTACAAGTTGAAGCCTTCAGAAATAATGGCACTTGCAGTGCTCAGCTGGTCCCCAGAGTAGAAATTAGTATGTCTACTAAATTTAGGTAAAACATAAAAATCCCTAGGGTTTAAATAATTTTGTAGAATAGTATTCTAGCTACTTTTTGAACTTGTGGTTGACTTCCTATGTGGTCCTAAACTAACCCCTGAACTATTTAAGAGTCTGTTGAAGTAGAGATTCTTCATCTTAAAGTAGACCCATTAGCATCACTTGGTTTAGTGGAGATGTATTCTTTTAGCCTTCTTTTGTCTGGGAAACTCCTTATTTCATCTTACATTTTGAATGACAGCCTTGCTGGGTAGAGTATTCTTGGTTGCAGGCCTTTGTTTTTCATTGCTTGAAATATTCCCTTCTGGCTTGCTGTGTTTCTATTGAGAAATCAGTTGATAACCTTATCGGAGCCCCTTTGTATATTATTAGCTGTTTCCCTCTTGCTGTTTTGAGGATTCTCTCCTTGTCTTTGAAATTTGCCATTTTTATTATGATATGTCTTAAAGTGGGCCTGTTTGGGTTTATCTTCATTGGGACCCTCTGTGCTTCCTAAGCTTGTGTGACTTTTTCACTCATCAAGTTAGGGAAGTTTTCTGTCATTACTTTTACAAATAGGTTTTCTATTATTTGCATCTCCTCTTCTCCTTCTGGTATCCCTGTGATACAGATGTTATTACATTTCATGTTGTCCTGCAGCTTTCTTAAAACCTCTTCATTCTTGTTCAGCCTTTTTTCATTTTGTTGCACTGCCTGGGAATTTTTTTCTACATTGACTTCGAGCTCACTGATCCGATCCTCTGCTTTCTCTAGCCTGCTTTTGATTCTTTCTACTGTGTTCTTCAATCCAGAACTTATATTCTTCATTTCCTCCTGCTCTTATTGATGGTTTCTAGGTCCTTTTTAATGTGGGTGTAGTTCTCAATAAGTTTCTTGTCACTTCCCTGGAATTCTTTGTAGTTCCCCTGGAGTTGTTTGTAGTTTTCTTTATGCTGGCTGAGCTCTATTATCATTATTTTGAATTCCATGCCTGATAGTATGCTTGTCTCTATTTCATTTTGCACTCTTCCTAGGGATTCCTCCTTTCCCTTCATTGAGGGTTTATTTCTTTGCCTCCCCATTTTAGGTGACTCTTGTTTGTTTCTGCTTCTTGGGTTGGTCTGCTTTGACTTACTGTCTTAGTGGTGTGACCTTCTGTGGTGTAGAGGTGCACTTTTTTTACTTTCTGGTTTTTCGCTTGGTGATGTCAGCTCGTGTCCCAGTCTGGGCCTAGTTAGCCAGCTGGAGATTCTCTTGCTGCTTTTAAAGTTCTCTCTTTATCTTTAATCTTCAGCATTTTAATTATGATATATCTTGGTGTGGTCCTCTTTGGGTCCAACTTGTTTGGGACTCTCTGTGTTTCCTGGACTTGTATGTCTATTTCCTTTACCAAATTAGGGAAGTTTACTTTCATTATTTTTCAAATATGTTTTCAATTTCTTTCTCTTACTCTTCTCCTTCTAGCATCCCTATTGGCAGTTTTGGGGACATCCCAGACTCCTTTTATACTCTCCTGATTTTTTTGAATACTTGTTTCTTCTTTTTGCTCTGGTTGAATGTTTACTTCTTCCCTATGTTCCAAATCATTTATTTGAATCTTGGCTTCCTTCCCTTCATTGTTGGTTCCCTGTGGATTTTTCTTTATTTCAGTTAGTGTAGCCTTCATTTCTTCCTTTGTGTTGTTGCCATACTCAATGAGTTCTCTGAGCATCCTGATCACCAGTATTTTGAACTGTGAATCTAATTGGTTGCCTATATCTGTTTCATTTAGTTTCTTTTTCTGTTTTTTTTTTTTTTTTCTCTTCTTTCATTTGGGCCATATTTCTTTGTCTCCTCAATTTGGCAGCCTCCCTGTATTTTTCTCTGTGTATTATGTAGAGCTTCTTTGTCTCTCTGTCTTGGCACATCTGTTACGTTGTAGGGGTGGATCCTTAGGTATTCACCAAAGTGAGGCAGCCTGCTTCACCTCTTAGTGGCTTTGTGTGGAGGGAGGACTCAGAGAGGCAACAATGCCGCTGCCTGGCTCCTGGAGGCTTGACTGGCACTCGCCTCATTTCCAGTTGCTTCACCCACTTCTTGTATATGACTGGCATCCTTCCAGCTGTTGCCCTCATGGTGAATGCTAGAGTGGGTGGGCTTGCATATGTTCTAACTTCATGCAGGCCCTTTAAATAAACTCTTCTGAGAAATCAGCAGTTTCTTCTGCTGCCCCAACCCCCATTGGTTTTCACAGCTTGAGGTTATCAGCTTTATCTTTCCAGTGTTGTAACTCTGGACTGTATGGCCTGGCCTAAGACTTGGATTGCTCACCCCCAAGGTATCCCTTGAGATTTTTATCCACCACACATGAATGTGGGGTCCCCTGTTGGGGTGCTGCTGCTACCACCTCTCTGTCCTGACTGTGTCTCCACCCCTCCTACTATCTGGATTGATGTGGCTTCTTTAAATCCTTGGTTGTTGGACTTCCATACAATTCAATTTTCTAGCAGTTCTGGGTGTTTTTCTTTGTTTTGAGGTTAGTTGTAATTCTTTTTTGTGGTTACACAAAGAGATGAAATGTGTCAATCTATGCCTCCATCTTTACCAGAAGTTCCAAGATCCCTTGAGACTTTCAACGCATTTCATGATGGTGACTTACAAGCACATCTTCCCACACCCCTGAGTATTCAGCAGTTTTTTAACGTAAAATGGCATGACCTCCATGCTTCACTTTCCCTATTCACCTGATCTCACCCTGTGCAACATTTTTTGTTTGTTTGTTTCCCAATGAAAAAGTCCACAAAGAAAAGCATTTGGCCAATGTGGAAAAAGTGAAACCAAAAACAGCAGAAACACTAAAAGGTATCAAAGTTAATGAGTTCAAAAACTGTTTTCAGTAGTGGGGAAAAAGTCTTAACAGGTGTATTGTGCCAAATAGAGAGTACTTTGAAGGTGACTGAAGTTTAAACACATAAGAATAGAGACACTAATTTTTCTAAATAAATTCTTTCTTGTCCCCACTCATATATATGCATATACAGAGAAGCCTTGGTCTCACCCAGAAGATCTTGACTCAGTGTGTGGGGGGCAGCACTTGGGTATCTGAATTTTTTAAAGGTCTAAAGCTTTTTGGTATTTGCATTAATCATGCAACAGGATATGACATTTGGAGATTAAAAGTTCTCTAAGATTTTGACTATTATAAATCCATACTAACTATTAAAGCCATGATGAATATGACAGTTTTTTTCCTCAGGTTAAGTTTTAAACACTTCCAGGTTCTAAAGTAAACTTAGGTTTACATAAATAACATGGATTTTCTTCAAATTCTTGACCTCATTTGATGTCCAGATTTGATGATTAATAGAGTTCTGATTGACAGGATGCCAGATACAAATATAATACATTTAAGTGAACTTGAGGGCAGGATTGACATTGGCTGTGTCTTTTATAAATGTCAAGTCTCTGCTACTTTAAATGATTATAGAGAGAATAACAGGTATATCTGTGTCAGTGATTGAGACTCCTAAAAGGAAGGCCTTCAATAAAATCCAGTGTATTAGCAGGGGTAATAAGGAAAGCCATTCACCCAGTGGGTTCACCTTTGTCATTTCCTGTGGAAGGAGAGCCCAGATTGGTGAGTGCCGTCATCTTGACCTAGCAGCAGAGGGGGGATGAAAAGTGCAGAGGCAGTCCAGGGAAGGAAAAAAAGACTTGGTGGATCAGAAAAATGTGGTCATTTTCTCCATGTTTAAAAGTAGAAAGACATGGAGCCCATCAATATTCCATCCTTCGGCTTGATTTCAGATACAAAGGGCAGGATCTGAAACTGGGGATTTGATCCTCCCAACAAACATAAAGAGGTACTTTATGCTAACCCCTGAAGGAAAGAAGTACATACATTTTTATTTTTATTTGCATTCTAAAATCCATTTTAAATTGGCGTTTGAGCTGTGCTGAGCCAGCAGCAAAATTTCCCTAAAACATTTTATCAAAGTGCTTATTTTAATTTTTTTTCCAAAACAAAACTGTGCAAGTAAAAAATATTTCCTTGAGGAAAGCTATCTTCAGTAAAATACAGAGTACAGTTAGTTCTCACAAGGCACTTTAATGATCTCTCCACTGCACAGGGCTGTTCCTCAGCAAGCTCAGCCTTCTTTCAGTCTTCAAGATGATCCTATGCTGGATGCTTCTTCCAACTAACAATATTTATTACAGATCAATGTGAAAATTAAAATCTATTACTTCGCAATGAGCAATAAAACTTTTAGACATACGCATTGACTCAATATCCATTCAACAAATATTTTAATTAAAGACTGTAGTAGGCTGAATAATGCCATCCAAAGATATCAGGTCTTCATCCCTAGAATCTGTATACATTTTTTTAAACTTTTTAAAAAATATTTTATTTATTATTTTTAGAGAGAGGGGAAGGGAAAGAGAGAGAGAGACATTAATGTATGGTTGCCTTTCACCTGCCTCCAGCTACGGACCTGGCTGGAGACTTGCAACCTGGTTATGTGCCCTGGCTGGGAATCGAACCAGCGACCTTTGGGTTTGCAGGCCAGCGCCTTATCCACTGTGCCACCAGCAGGGTTTATATGTATCTCTTAATTTGGAAAAAGTATCTTTTTAGATATAGTTAAGGTAAGAATCCTGACATGTGGATATTATCCTGAATTTATCTGGGTGGACTCTAAATGCAATCACAGGTGTCCTTAGAGAAAGCCAGAGGGAGATTTAGCTAAACATTCACAGAGGAGAAGGCCATGTGAAAATAAAAGAGGGAAGGATTTGAACATGATGGCCTCTGAGATGGGAGTCACGCAGGCACCAACCAAGCTGGAAGAAGCAAAGAATTTATTCTCTCTTGAGAGAATGCAGTCCTGATTTCATGAACACCTTGATTTCAGCCCAGTGATGCTGATTTCAGACTTCTGCCCTCCAGAACTGTGAGAGAATAAATTTCTATTGTTTTAAGATGCCAAGTTTGTAACAATCTGTTACAACAGGTATAGGAAACTATTTCAAGCACAAACTGTACCTACTGTGTGCAGATAAGGTATGTGGTGCAACCTAAACTACAGGTTCTCCATCTCCATGGAGTATCAAAGAAGATGATGGGATGGTATTTGATTTGATGGTATCAGGCCTCAATAACCTTCTATGTTCCTGCCTATATATAGGCAGACTGCTGATCCTGTCAGATGAAAGTGTATTTTTTTCTTCCAGGCAATTTTCCATGTTTGTTTATTTTTTTTCAATTTCTTTTTTTACTGTTGTTCTAGTACAGTTGTCCCAATTTCCCCCCTACTGTTCAGGTTTTTTCTCTGATGCACTAAGCTAACCATCCCTCTTTTTCATCTCCAAATATTTATACATATATATGCACCCTGTTTTATACCTTCTTACCAAGTCAAGATAACACCTCTTGTAACTAGATCTTTCACATAATTTTTAACATTATAGTGTTTTCAATGAGCAAAATGTTTGGCATTTGAACAAAAATAGTTTTAACATTTTATGACATTTTTGGCTGGCACTTTCCATTTGGCAAAGGGACTGTTAGTGGGACAAATGTTCTGGACATTTTGCAAATAATTGTGTTCCTTTGACCAAACAATAAACTATAAGGTAAGGCATTGCTTCCTTGCCAATTTCTATAAACTTCTGTACACTGATTTTAACTCTTAGATATGAGTTATCACATCTAAGATGAACTTTCTATATTACAGTTAACAAGGAGAATATTTTTGCTTATGATATAGATCAACCAATAAAGTGTTGGTGCCCAGGTCTAAGAAATGTCTCTGATTGGCTTCAGGAATGTAGTCCAGATCAGGCCATCCCCACCAACGCAGGCATAGGTTCTTTGTCACCTAGCCTCACAAATAGGAAAAAATCACCCAGGGTTTGTCCTCCACTGTCACTATCGAACGTTGGAGCTTTGACAATGAAAGAGAATAGGCAGCTATTTACAACAATGCCTTCTCCAAGCCCAAGACAACTGACTTCATTATAAGCCTAGGGAAGGGGGAAATCCCTTAATTTTATCTGGCTTTCCGCCTCCTGTAGTTTCTATCTTCCACCACCAGTGCACATTGACTACTCAGAAACACAGTTAATTCACTTGCATCTTTGACCCCCTCGAAGATCTTTCCATTGGCCTCAGATACTTCTCTAGGGGTCAGTGAGTAGGCCTGGAGAAAGAAAACTGGCTTGAGTGCCAAGGTAACTAAAATAGAGTTTACCTATTTGCTTTCACAGGCTTTGAAGAAGCATGGACTGAGGATGGCAGGATTCTCCTTGGATCATGAGTTTTTTTCTAATTTAAATACACTTTATGATTATACAGTAATAATGTAATCATTGCATACAACTAGGAGTATAATGAAGAAAATAACGCCACCTGAAAAACCTATCATTCCAAAATAACCAGTATTGACTTTAAATATGTTTCTCTATACAAGTATACAGTTTAGTATTTTGCTGTTTTCCCACTTTATGCAAAATTATATTTTTTCATATTATATATTCATCATAAACATGACTTTACATGTAAATATCCTACTATAATATATTTGTCCATTTCCTATCATTTGACATGTCTACAATTTTCAATTTCTCACTGTTAAAAGTAACACTTTGAATGAAAAACCTGCATATAAATTCTTTGTGAACATCTATAATTATTTCACCAGGATAAAGCATTAGCTGTGAAATTACTAGATGAAAGAGTATGCAGACTTAAAAGAGCTTTTACTAAAGTGTAACTTACATCCAGAATGTACACAATTCATAAATGTATCACTTGATGAATTTTTAGCTGGTGAACACATCCATGGAATTAATACCTAGATCAAAAAATATTATCAGCACCCAGAAAGCACCCTTTAGGTTCCTAAATATCCAAATAGCCAAATTGACCATTATACTTATCTTTAACACAAGAAACGAGTTTTACCAGTTTTTTAAACTTTATATAAATAGAATAATTTAAAAACATAATTTTTAAATTTGTCTCCTTTCATTGAATAGTCTGTTGCTAGTACAATCCGTCCATGTAGCTTGGTGTAGCAATCATTTGCTCATTCTCCTTGCTAGATGGTATTCCATGATATGCATATGCCACATTCATTATCCATTCTAATGCTGATGGGCATTTGAGTACTTTTTAATTTGGGGCTATTATCAATAGTAATGCTATGAAAGTTCTAGTACAAGTCTTTTGATGAACATATCTACACATTTCTGCTAGATCTGTACCTAATAGTGAAACTGTTAGATGTTAAAGATAGCATATGTTCAGCTTCAGTAGATACTGTCAGGTTTTTCAAAGTATTTGTAGAATATGCATATTTTAAGTCTCTTAATGCAAGCTGCTGTGCTTCATAAAGATTCTCTCCATTTACAGTCTCTTAGAAGCATATGAGATGCCATGTAAAACCCTTCCCAATAGTAGGTATTACACATTTTTTAAAAACTTTTGCTATTAAGGTAGGCCAGAAAAGTGGGGGTTTTTGCTTCTATTTTAATTTGTACTTTCTTGTCATTGATAACCAATAAACATTCCATAAGAAAAAAACACAAATATGACAAATATGAAAAAATCATCACATTATTTTCAACTGATCTATTGAAATGTTTGCCTTTTTTCTTGGTTTGAAAGGCTTCCCCTTATATTAACAAAATCATGGAAGATATTTAAAGGATAACTGTGTATACACACAGACTCAAATTAACACAGTAGTACATTCTGTGACTTTTTCATTCCTTCTATTTCAAACTTGTTATTCACTTGGTGAACTTTTTGTGCATACATTATGCTCAAGGTTATGTGATGTACTCTATAATGGACACAAAATTGCTCAAGGTGTATAGACTCTGTCCCTCAAAGTGCCTTATAATTATTGACGCATAAGGCTCACAAGTGACTATCTACAGTACAGAGCATCAAGATATGCAAGTCACATTTGCAATAAGAAAATAGGGGCCTTAGGAGTGTAAAGAAAGGACCAAAACCTTTGGCTGGAGTAATAGGTGGCACTGAAGGCACAGCCCCGAAGCTGAAACTTGAAGGATGGAGGACTGTTTCCACTAGTTGAAGCTGAAGAGGAAGCATAGACCAAGTGGGCAGTAGGCCAAGTGCAGGTCCAGGGGCACTTTGTAGACCATAGTCATGTATAAAGCAGGAGGAGAAATCAAGATGCTCAGGTTGATTTTTATCTGGAATTTAGGCAGAAGAATGGTGAGTTCAAAATAAGATGGGAAGGCTGTTTGAAATCAAAGAGTTACTTTTTCAAAAGATTTCACTGACACCCAGCTGTTCCTCCATTTTCAGTAATGTGTCCCCTCTGGAAGAAATACCCCTAATTAGGCTCTGACTGCCAGTCTCAGCTGTATGGTAAGCCACATGTATGCAAAACTAAGAAACCTTTGCTGTGAACTTGCAGGTATATTGGCAAAAATATACATGCAGGAAACAAACAAGATTCTGATTATACTTTATCTTAGGAGTATTGTAGATTGTAGAATGGTCAGGGCTTTCCTTCCACTTGTTATATATGTATACCCTATGATTGCTGTAGTCAAGTTTGTCTTCCTATTTTCTTCACTCTAATGGACACCTACCCTCCATCCCTGGACCCCCTCAACACACACACACACACACACACACACACACACACACACTTGGAGTGCTCCCTTAGAACCCAGAAAAGTTCATGAAATTGTTCCCTGGTTTAGAGCCCAGCAAAGGAAAATGAAGGGCTGTGAGTGAAAATCACTGTGTTGTTTCACAGGCTTATTTCCTTAATGCTTATTCAAGAGCTCAATACAAATAATCAAAAGAGCTTGTGAAAGTGAGGGAGTAAATTTTCTTCCTGGAATTTGATGTACCACAGGTAGGGCAGTGGCAACAGTAGTCCCAGGTGCAGGCGATCAGGGGGTACATTATTTGTAGATCATTTTAAAACAATAATAACACCAATGAGTGGGTCTGCTTTGTTATCGCTATATATTACCAATTCTAAACACTCTTCCTCCAAAAAGTCTTTTGTTGCCACTGTTACTTTTTAATTTTAATATCATAATACATATGTAAACTTTAACATTGCACTTTTTCACGATTACCCTTCAATCAACATGGTATTCTGTAAAAGAAGCAATTTCAGAGAACTCCCACTTCTAGGACCAGCCCCAAAACACACAAGACCCAGCTATATGTGTTCATTTCTAGAGAGGATCCAGATCACTAGAGCTCACTTTGAATGCAGTTCCTGTCTCTGGTCATCATGGTACTGCATATTCCCACAACTGAACAGCAGATTTAAAATAAACAATGAGAGCCAAAAGATTGTAAAGACCAAAAACAAAAACAAACAAACAAACAAAAAAATGTGAGTTACTTTAATTGTCAGTCCATGCTTGAAATCTCTGGCCACACTTTCAGAAGTGTGTTATCACATGCTTTCCTTTTTTTTTCTTTTTTAAGTTTATTGTTGTTGTATTACATCCATCCCTTTTTTACTTCCCTCTGTCCCCTTGTTTTCCTTTTTTGTTGTTGGATTTGTGTTTGATATTTTTTCAAAATGAAGTAATGTAATTGAAAAAACATTAGTCCGGTAGCTTTTTTCAATTGTACTGTACTGTTTATTTTATTATTTTATTTGCATAATACATCCAAAGTTCAATAGAAGAAAATGTGCACTGTCTACATTTCTTTTTAACCTGTATTTCATGATTATTCCTGAAGATAATTTTGTCAAGAAATGACCTGCTCTGGATCTCAATAAACCAGGCACAGCACAGATGAAGATTAGCAATTTTCTACCTGGAGTCCCAGTGGAGCTGGTGATCTAAAAACTCAGGAGGAAGCTAAGCCATAACCAATCTCAGTAACCCACCTGAGAAGGTAAAGCTCAGAAAAAGGAAGCAGAGCTCGGAGCTTCCTTAGATACACTGAGGGTGTGATCCCAGCTCCTTAAACTCAGGAGATTTATACACTGGACAAGGAAGGCACCTTTTGGACTAGAAATGGGGCCAAGAGAAGACCAGTTCAGCATGCAAGATAGAAGTGTTTAAGCTTTTACAATAGCAACGGACATTAAAACAAGTAAAATTCATGTCACATGCAACCAGAACACATGTACAAATAATATACACATTTTTTTAAATAACACTTAAATTTCACTATAGCTAATAAAATCTCTCTATCCTATTCTGCTTCACTTTTTAAAAATGTTGCTTGTCACTCAGTATATTGATATCATAACCCACTATTTTACCCCTGCAGGAAAATAGATTGACATAAGAGAAGGAAATCTTGACCTTTCAGTGTTCCGATAATAGTCTCAAGTTTGTTGGTCTTTTACTCCAGAACAACCTTTGAAGAAATCAGATGTTCCTTCTTATCCTGTGTCAGGTAGCAACCTGAGCTCAGACATCACTAAAAACAAAACAAGGATGAGTCAGGGCCAAATCAGAATTAAAACAGGACCAAAAAACCATATTAATGAAAGAAAAGAAGACCTGGAAATGTTCTGATCCTTTTAATTAATAAAGTAAGCACTCAACTAAGAACATCTCCATAAATTGCCAGCCTAATTTATTAGTGAAATATAAAAACAATTAGAAATTTTAAGAAACAGCTTTTGAGAAGGAACATGTAATACAATACTGTATACTTCACTGACAGTAAACAATATTTCCATAGCTATAATAATGTGAATGGTTTTTATTTTCAATTGCAGAGTCAACATCTAGAAAAAGCAAAGATCTATTTATTTAAGTTGTGCATTTATAGTTGTTATCAACCTTCAAATTTAAGAGTAAGTGTAAAGAAGTGTATGATTGCAAATATTTGGAGGTGGACACAGGGAGAAGAGTTAAGCAAGGATAGAGTCACTGAGATGTTCACCTTAAAATAAAAAGAGTTAAAGATACTGTACTTTATCTCTAGTTGGTACAATAAAGATTCAAACATACCACTTAAAGCTACAGAAGTAACTAATAGTGGAACCTAAACGGTGATATGAATTTATTGGTCAGCTGAAGAGAGAAGAAACCCAGAAGTGAATGAAATTCTCATTTTCCATAGCAGGGGATCAATATATAATGTATGCAACCAATAAATCAAGAAATAGTAGAATATATATTTTACTTAGGAATGTAGAGATAACCCCCAAAAACTAGGGCAAAGTTATTTAAAAGTAGATGTAACTTGAAAGGAGTAACATCAGATATGATTGTTTTTTATTATATACAATTCTGCACAAACTGACTTTTACAATTATACTTATGTAATTGTCTGACTTAAAATAATACTAAAATTAATAAGAAAAGTAATGATAATTAGTATAACCTAAAAAACTATAGGCTTTATACTGTATTGACCTTCTAAAGTTATGACTCAATAGTTGAGACTAAAATGGTCATAGTGCTTTAGCATTCTCTTTCTCTTATTCCTGGCCCAGTTTACTGGCTTCTAAAATCATTTTATATATGATTCATTCACAAATGACCTTTAAGTATGAGTCAAATTAAAACATTCCCCCAAATTAATCAACTTCCATGGGATAGAGAGGATTCACTAGCATTTTGATAATATCTTACGTTACATATTTGGCTGATATGGTAGTAACATTATCCTGCGTAAGACAAAAGCCATTTTCCTTTCTTTTCCAACCTAACTTACTTGCACTGCCACGACCTATAGACAGAATTCATGTTTATGAGCTGCATCAGCAGTATCAGATGAGGTGTAGCTGGGATTACTATCAGTTTGCTCAGGTGTAAGATGGAATGTCAGAGCTGAAACAGACTTCAAAGATGCTCTATCTCCTTGATGCTTGAAGTGGGGTCCCAGGACCAGCAGCTGGAGCATAACCTGGGGAGCTTTAGTCATGCATTACTTCAGTCCACAGAGCTGCTGAATCAGATTTGCATTTTAACCAGATCCCTGGTTGATTCCATTGACTCATGTGCACATTAAATTTGAGAAGCCCTGGTCATCCTAATCTAATCTCCCTCTCAGTTGAGCAGTCCCTCTCTCCAGCATCGCTAGCAAGTGCTCTCCCAGTATCACCTGTGTTGAGATTGGTGCATGTTATTTTGCAAAAGAGCTATATCAGCATGGGCATGAGAGAGGCTAATTTCATGATGTCCTAGAAATAGCTTGACAGACTGAGGCAAAAGGAGGGTAAGCAGTATTGCCATTGGCAAAAATGAGGGAAGCTGGTGTGATCTGTGGGGGAATAGGACAATGTATTAAACACCAACTGGGGTGAAAGGGCAAGGTCTGAGATGAAAGTTCAGTCAAGGGGCAGAACAGTTGTGAGCAATGCAAGGAAAGCGGTGGATAATGCTTCAGTTGTGGGTCAGGCTCCCAGCTTGGGTGCATGAGAAGCAACCACATGTTGATGTCTCTCTCCTCTCTTTCTCCCTCCCTTCCCCCATCTCTAAAATTAAGTTAAATCATTTAAAAAATTCAGAGAAGAGAGTCTAAGCTAGAAAACTAGAAGATAGTCAGTGGATGGTAGAGAGCCTTTTGTAACTATTGCCCTAGGCTAGCAAGATAATAGCATATTTTTCCCATGAGGATCTTTCAGTTAGTCTTTATGAGTTTTTAAAGCTGTATTGAGATATAACTTAAGTACCATACAATTCACCCATTTCAAGTATACAACCAAAGGCTTTTAGAGTATCCATAGAGTCGTGATTCCACCACTACAGTTTTAGAACATTTTTGTTGCCCCCAAAGTAAACCCTGTATCCCTTAGCCATCATTCCTTTTGCCCCAACACACACAAACAGCCCACTCCTCCCCATTCTATATCTGACAACCATTTACTGCTTTTTGTTTCTATGGATTTGCTTATTCTGGACATTTCATATAAATGAAATCATACCGTATTTGGTCCTTGGTGACTGGCTTCTTTCACTTAGCATGTTTTCAAGATGCATCTTTATTGTAACAAGAATGAGCTTCACATAAAGAACCATGGACATGGACAACAAGTGGGATTGACTTTGGGGGGGAGTGGGTGGGTGGGGAAGGGGACAGAGGGGAGTAAAAAGGGGATAGATATAATACAACAACAATAAAATTAAATTTAAAAAAAGAATGAGCTTTACATACAAATTTATACTAATAAGTAACATCTCCCCATTCACCAGAAATGTCTCTCTCTGAAACAAATGATTACATTTTCCATTCTATCATGGTGTGTGCATGTGTAAAAAACAAACAAACAAACAAACAAACAAAAAGCAAACAAAAAAAAACTTTCCTCAATCTTCCATCCTCCTGTTCCTTATAGCAGGGTAGCTCTCTGGGACTGGGCTGATCAATCTGTAGCTCTCATCCTGGATATCCCTTCCCCACTCTCCTAGGGTGTCACCATCTCTTGGATTCCATGTCTTCCTTTGCGCTGGTCACACCATTGTTTTGCCAAAATATATTGTCAAGAAATATCCTAAACTCTCAGTGAAGTGGAAATAGAGAGAACATACCTAAATATAATAAAGGCCATGTATGAAAAACCTACTTCCAGCATCATAGTCAAGAGTCAAAACTACAAGCATTCCCCTTAAGATCAGGAACAAAACAGGGATATCTGCTTTCAACTCTCTTATTCAACATAGTACTAGAAGTCCTAGCCACAGCAATCAGACAAGCAGAAGAAATAAAAGCACCCAAACTGGAAACTAAAATGTAAAACTCTTTATTTGCAAATCACATGGTACTATACATAGAGAACCCCAAAGATTTTACCAAGATACTTCTACAACTGATAAATGAATACAGCTAAGGAGCAGGATACAAAATTAATATATTGAAATCAGGTGTATTTTTATAGTCCAACAATGAACTAACAGAAGGAGAAATTAAGAAAATCCCATTCACAATTGCTTCAAAAATAATAAAATACCTAGGAATAAACTTAACCAAGGATGTAAAAGACCTGTACACAGAAAAGTAAAAGACATTGAAGAAATTGAAGAAGACACAAATAAATGGAAGCACATACTGTGTTCATGGATAGGAAGAATTAATATCATTAAAATGTCCATACTACCCAAAGCAATCTATAGGTTCAATGCAATCCCTATTAAGTTTCCAATGACATATTTCACAGAACTAAAATATTTCAAAAATTTACATGGAACTACAAAAGGCCCCAAATAGAACAGCGATCCTGAGAAAGAAGAAAGTTGAAGGAATCACACTACCTAATATCAAACTATACTATAAGGCCATTATAATCAAAACAGCATGGTACTGGCATAAAAACAGACATAGATCAATGGATCAGAATAGAGAGCTCATAAATAAACCTACACTTTTCTAGTCAATTAATATTTGACAGAGGAAGCAAGCACATACAATGGGCTAAAGATAGTTTATTCAATAAATGGTGTTGGGAAAGGACAGACACATGCAGAAAAACAAAGTTAGAGCACTTTCTTACACCACACACAAGATTAAATTGAAAATGGATCAAAGACTTACATCTTTTATCCAAAACCATAAAAATCTTAGAAAATATAGGCAGAAAAACCTTGGACATAACTCATAGCAATTTTTTATCAGATATATATCTCCAGGTAAGGGAAACAAAAAAGAAAATTAAAAAGTGGGACTACATCAGTTTGCACAGCAAAGGAAATCATCAACAAAATAAAAAGACAACCCAAAGAATGGGAGGACATATTCGCCAAGTTAATAGGGGTAAATATCCACAATTTATGAAGTGCTTAACACAAAAAAAAAACAAACAACCCAATTTAAAAATGGGCAAAGGACCTAAATAGATAGATCTCCATAGAGGACATACAGGTGGCCTATAGACATATGAAAAGATGCTCAACATCACTCTCTAACCATCAGAGAAATGCAAATTAAAACCACTAGGAGATACATCTCACACCAGCCAGAATGTCCATAATCAATAAACCATGTGGATATGGAGAAAGGGGAACACTTTTGTACTGTTGGTGGGGATGCAGCTTGGTGCAACCACTGTGGAAAGCAGTATGGAGATACCTCAAAAAATTAAAAATGGATTTGCCTTTTGATCTAACCATTCCACTTCTAGGAATATATCTGAAGGAACCCAAAACATTAATGTGAAAGAATATAAGCACCTTTCTGTTCATTGCATCATTATTTACAATCATCAAGATAAAGAAGCAGCTCAAGTGTCTATTGGTACATGAGTGGATAAAACAACTATGGGGCAATTATACCGTGGAATACTACTTGACCATAAAAAAGAAAATTTTACTCTTTGTAACAGTATGGATGGACCTAGAGAACATTATGCTAAGTAAAATAAGCCAGTCCAAGAAGGACAAATACCATATGATTTCACTCATATGTGAAATCTAATGAACTAACTGAACTAACAAGGAAAATGGGGACAGACTCATAGATGGAGAGCCAAATGACAGCTACTGGGGGAGGGTAGGTTAGGAGGTGGAGGGATTAAGCAAAAATGGAAAAGAATTCATGGACATGGACAACAGTGTGGTGATTGCTGGGGGAAGAGAATTATAAAGGTGCTAAATGATAATGGATAAAATGCAATAAAGATTAAATTTATGTATATATCCTAAGATAGGGTGTATTGAAGAGAAGCTTTCTGAAATTGTCTTTCTCTACCTTCATATTTGAGGGCAGACTGGATTAGAGTAGAAGAGTGGTTACATGCTGAAAATTATTCTCTTTCATACCTTAGAAAGTAATGCTGTATTATCCTTTGGCATCTGGTTTGATAATGAATGCTTGTTTAAGAAGTTTAAGAATATAAGTTTAAGAAGTAAACTTTACCATTGTTAATTTTTCCAGATGAGGGTTTTGTTTGTTTATATATTCCTTATGCTGGACATGCAATATTCCTTTTCAATGTGGGTACTCATACTCCTAATCTTCAATAATGGAATTGGTTTTCCTTTCCATACTGCTGTTTTGATAAACTCTCTCATTCCATATGTTTTCTTTTTGTGGAACTCCTAATCAGTGAAATATTAGACATTCTGAATGGATCTGCTTTTTTTTTCTTATTGTTCTCATCGATGAAGGCCAATTTTATGCATCAATCAAATGCTAATCTGGATGATGCTATAAAGGTATTTTATAGATGTGGTTCATATTTACAGTTAGTTTACTTTACATAAAGGAGAGTATCCTCCATAATATGGGTGGGCCTGACCCAATTAGTTGAAAGGGCTTAAAAGCAGAATTGGGGTTTTCTGAAAAAAAGAAATTCCACCTGTGGATGGAAGCATCATTTTCTCTCTCAGAGTTCCAGCCTACCCTTTCTAACATTCTGGGCTGTCTAAATAGCCCCCACAGATCACATAAATATATATAATGCAATAATATTTTTAATTTCTAAGTGTTCATTCTTGTTCTCAGATTTTTCCCTTTTCATATTATTGTATACCTGTTTTATTAATATTTACTTTATTCCTTCCCAAGTTGAAACCCTCTTTCTTTTCCCTAAACTATGTATGTTTCCTCTCTTTAATTACTTTTCATCCTATTTGTTTACCTAAGTCTCTTTCCATATGGAAGTTTTTCCTTACATGCCCACCAAAGACAAGGGGAGAGGGTAAAGGATGGAAGTTCTACATAGTTAGATAATATTGACTTGTAATTTCTACCATTATACTGTGTATCTATTAAATGCCAGAACATAAAATATTTTTATCTGGGGATGTTCAACTTATGTTGACCAGAATTCTATTATTGTCTTCATTGCCATGAGTTTATGCATTTCTATTTCACTTCTATCATTTGGGGACTGGGAAGAAGAAGAGGTAAACACATGTGGTCAACTGACCAAAATTAACAGAAGATTGGCTATTTTTTAATAATTTGATTGTTAAATATTAATTGAAGATGGTGATGGTGATTCCGAAAAGAATGATACTGGTTGAGAATGATAAGCTCTTGTGGCTCCCTTTCCAGGAAGTAGGCAGATTATTCAATTTCCAATTGCTATGTTCTGAGACCTCCTCGTTCCATTCTAGTCCTGTGGAAAACAACTGATGACTTATTATGGCTGGCTGTGGCTAATCTGTTAATCTCTTTTTACTATTGGACAAGTTAATGGGGAACCTTGAGGGCTCCATCTGGCTTTCACTTGATGATCAGTGAAGAACCATCCAGAGCTCTTAAAGTGAGGACAGAAAATGGTATTTTACAAATATAAATACCTTTATCCTGCTTTACAAGATGTGTGATTTTTAGTATCCTATAGGTCTTCTTTTCTACTCTCAAAATTCCAGCCCCTCCACCTTTACCCCTATGGCTCCTTCTACCTAAAGTACTGTTCTCTACCATTCTAATTTTTCACTTCCATTTATGCCCATATCAAAGCTCATGATGCCTCCTTAAGTCAATCCCAACTATATGTTATTTTCTTCCTCTGCAGTCCTCATGTACTTAAACTCATTGACCTATTACTTCAGTGTATTTATTCATTCATGGTGTAAACCTATAGTCAGTACCAAGTACGTACCATTTGTGCTAAGCACTAGTGATGGAGAGATGAATAAATCAGATGGGACCTCTATTTTTGAACAGCATGTTTTTATCCCGTATCACACATGCTCAACTTTTCTCCCCATACTCCATCATCTATTTTCTGATACTTGTCTTAAAGCAACGATTAACATAGTAGGTGTCTACACACATTATTAAGTTGGATTTCCCCTGTATTCCCTGGCTCTTTAACATTTTTAGAAGCAATTCTTTCCCTTAAATCCTCCCTCCATTCCATTTAAGAATCCTTCCTCTTCTTTAATAAGCCAGAGGTTTAATAAGCCTTTTCCAATGCCATCTGCCAAGGACATCAGAATGCATGTGCAATGCTCAAAACTGACAAATGCACCATCCAGAAAGGCATACACAACATCCTCAGAATCATCAGGCTTTTGGAGTCTTTTTGCTTGCAAACAGCTATAGACACTACTCCAGCAAAGTGTTATATTTATACTCATCCCTACCTCCATCTCTATCTGCCAACTGTCATTCCACTGTGGAGAGGAAGTCATTAGCGATGCTCAGCCACTGTTACAGTACACAGAGCCTCACGCATACTCATGTGTATAACACAGGCACTCACCAAGTGCACACAGCAACAAAGAATACTTTGCTCAACCATCTCTGTGCCTATTTTGCTTCACAAAAGGCATGGTCCCCAAGCCTTTTATGTAAAATATTCATGATAATTATAGCAGTTTCTCATGTTCATTTCCTACCTACTTCTGAGCTCTGGAGGGTTAGTGTCATGGCTTAGGTTTCTAGAAAACCGAATCTGAGACAGAGATCAGTATGCCAATAAATTTACTAGGGAGCATTTTAAGGCCTCACCCCTGTGAAGAGGAGGGAAAGGGAGCTATAATGGACACAAGAAGTTGGATGATGCAGTAGGCCCACCAAAGGTTCAGCAAACTCTGCAGGTTTCTACAGAGCTGCGATGACCTTAGTGTTGTCTTAGGTTAGTGCAAAAAGGTCAAGCTTCATATCTGGGATCTGATCAGTCAGTCATTGGACGCAGACTACCCCTGGGAGAAGGCAAAATCTTGGGTGAGGTGGTTCTCTTCAGTGGAGGCCATCTCCAAAGAGACTAACAACTGAAGATCATCTGCAGTCAGTACTTCTAGCAGCTGCGGGGAATAAAGGCTTCATTCCTGAAGAGGGATCAGCACATCATGGCATCCACCACAGCTGATTTTCCCAAAAGCCTGCCCTCTAGAGAATGGTGTATTACTGATGTAGGTGTGGGCACACCAGAACCAATTCAAATGCTTCCTGTACTAAAGTGGTATTTTCTCATTCAGTCACCCCCAGGCCTTAAGGGAATGTTACTAGCAACAAGGCTCCCACCACTCTCCACTCAGCACAAGTTCCAAGATCTTCTTTGCCACAGAAATAACAAGGGGATTAAGAGGGACATCATCAGCTGTCAAGTTACCAGTATATATCCTTTCAGATCAATGAAGAAAATTCATCACAAAGCAAAGGCAGGGAGAAGAATCCATGCTCACCCCTTTATTGTTATGCCATTTGCCCTTTTTTGTATTTGTCCATATGCTGCTGTCATTTACACAAGGTTTACGTGATCTTTTGTGCACAGTAGGTGCTCGATAGCCATTTATTTAAAGAATGAATAAAGTAATCTCATAAAAATCACTCCCCTACTCAACCACAGTGAAGAAAACAATAGTGTTGGAGAGTTAGTGTGAAAAGTGCATTTTATTACTTTGTTTCTCATGGCTTATTATGTTAAGTATTTTGAGTGGTGATATTTTTACTTGACCACTAAGAAGATAAATGTGGTCAAACTCACTAAGCAGTAATCACACATACTCATAGCTCTTATGTTACCCATTTCAGTTTATGTTTCAGAAATGATAAAATCCTGCTTTGGATTGAGCCTTTGCTCACTGTACCATCTGTTTCCCCGTGGGTTTCTAGGAGTCAATGGTGAAGGTCAAGGCATGTCTCTGACATCGATGATATTTTCAAAGCTTGTTATTTCAACATTGAAAACAAATAAGAGAAGGCAAATAATAATATGTCCACTGAATGCATAGTATCTAAATGCCATCAGTGTTATTTGCTAGACAGCAGATGAATTCTTTGAACGAGAAAGTTCTAAGGTGAAAGGTTCCCCATGGAAAACTCACAGCATTTTTTTTTTTTTTTTTTTGGTCTTTCTGTCTAAAATGTTTAACCAGCCTGCCCCTAATATCCAATTGACTATCATAAGGAAATGGAGCTACATTCTCTCCCACACTCTAGGTCTTCTTTTCAACCCTCTGAAGAAATTATCCTCTCATGACAGCCCCAATGCTCTGGGCTTGACATTGAGCAAAATGACAAGAGCATGATGTCCTTTAGAAACAGTAAATAAAAACCAGCTGACCTGAAAATAAAGATAAACCACACCTTGAAACCTGTGGCATTTCTCTTGAGATTGTCCCAAGGACCCTCCTAAGGTCCTCACCAATACACAAATCTCAAAATTGCCAAGGCTTCTACCCAATGATATTATCTATTTGCTCATACACACCCATAAAGAGGCAGGTTCTACCTTCAACATATTGCAGGGTATTCAGTACATTCCTTCCCTACTGCTGTTGCCACTGCTCTCACAGCTGAGAAATCCCCACTTAATTCCTGTGACCAGCTGTTCTCATAGTGCTAACTCATAAGACCAAACTAATCAGTCCATGAATGGGCTACAACATCCTGAACTAGGGAAGTAACTACTCCAAAATGGAAGTTGGGACACAAGATACCAGTCACTCCCAGACATCCCCTCAATCTGATCTCCAGGAGCTAAAAAAAAAAAAAAAAAATCCAAATTCAATAAATTAATTTGACTCTTTGCAAAAAGAAGGGTATTTGCAATATATGCTAACTGCCCAAACTTATGACCATAAAGTTTGGCTTTAAATGATCAAGAACCATTAATATCTAAAATCTTTAATTACAGAAATTTCCAAGATTCTGGTGTTTTGCTGTTTAAGATCTAATTTATAAGCCAAGTTCAGTTAATGTAATATGGAAAACATTTTTAAAATGGTGAAAAGCACTTTTTAATTTTTTAATCATATAAAGCAATTTATCTCTACTGTGGGAGAATAAGAAAACATAGTACAAAGCAGTAAGTGAAGGTGCAGGAGGCCTTTAAGAGCATTTGTCTATTTCAAAATTAACCCCTTTTTTTCCCTGAGAACTGCTCTCTTTATTCATGGGGATGGGAATGGGATCCTGGCAACCTTGTTTGTTTTATATAGCTCTGTGCCTTAGGTCACAGCTGACTGAATCCAAGATAGATTCAACCTCCAAGCTAAACCAATCACAGGCTTTCGCTTTTGAATGTACAGTTGAGATTTTGAATAGCTGATTAGTTTCCTCCTGTGTCTGGAAGAGAGGATAGGTAATGGTGGCAGTAGCAGGCCAGTCCTTTCCTACCATGCGTGGGGAAAAGACAAAAAAGTAGTGATGATGCCACATTGAGAGATATCAAGTGGTACAACAGAAAAACAAACAAGTTTAACCTAATATTATAACATTCTGCTCATGGTTCCAATTAACAAAGAGGCTTGGCTCCACTTCGTGCCCTGGAACACTATGATTATCTCTGTATTCTCATTAAAATTCCTCCTTTGGGCATAAACAGTTTTGAGGGGGTTTCTATTTCTTACCATTTAAAGAACCTTGACCAAGATAGTAGGAGTATTATTTTGTTAACATCATCAATATTAACTATGATTCACACTCTTACCATTTGTTTGTAGCATCTCTGGAATATGTTAGCCACAGACATAAAAATGGTAAAAACCTCTCCATTTTCTGTCTCAATTATACATGAATCTAAATACACTGAGAAGAGAATGGGCTTGGGAAACAGGTATGATACCAGAGTAAAGAGGTTAGAACTCTCCCTGACTCTTGCACTTATGCTATTAAATTTCAGTAATAGAAACACTGTTTTGCTTTCTTGGGATAGAGAGCATGATTTAGTATTCTAAATTATGGGGGTGGAAAAGGAGAAAAAAAAATGAGAGAAGATTCAAAATCCCTGGAGTGAGCACTAATACACTGGGTGCAACAAATGGAATGAATGTGCTAAGTCAGAATTGATTTAAGTGTTCAGTTTCTCTCTGTTCAGCTAAATAATTTTGCACAAGAGATCAAAGCAGCCTGTTGTAAAGAAAACAGTCCTATATCTAAATGTAATGCTGAGTCATGTTGTCTCTTAAATGTTGGATAAGAAAAGAAAAAAAGGATAATAATGATAACCGCTATAATAGTAGCAGTTAACATTTAGTAAGTCTTTATTGAGCTGTTGTGAGCATTTGACTTTAACTTAATCTTTACAACAGCCCCAGTGAGATAGAAACTATTATGATCTCTATTTTACACATGAAAACAAAACCCCTTGAGATTGTTAGGTAAATTTCCAGAGATGCATAACCAGCAATTATGGAATTGAGGCAGGAGATGGAATAGGAAATCCTGAAACACTGTATCTGTCATCAGTCAGCATCCTGATTTCAGGGACTCGTCTTGTGACACCTGATAATAATTAGCATTGTGGTTTCCTCCCTGAGTGGGCAATCAAAGAGGATTTTGGGAACTTGCATGTGTTGAAGCTTAAGTAAAATCCTATAAAGCTTGAAGTCGTTCAATAGAAGAGAGCCATTCCCTAGCCAGAGGTGGCCTGCTTCCATATCCTGGGATAATGAAGCCAAGGAAATCAAGGTTCCTGGAAGAAATGAGGATTTTGTGAGTTGGGATGATTTTGACTTTGGAATTTGTAAGATATGGGTGTTTACTTTGGAATTAAATATTTTAGTGTAACTTTTGTTATGATTGCATTGCTGCACATAATTCTCAATTGGTAAAATGTAAGTCTTGACATTTTCTGTATAATTAGAGTCCCTATCCCTTTTCTTTTTCTCTTAAATCCTGATGATTAATTAGGCCAAGGACGGGGAGTAGAGAAGGGATTAGCTAATAGGAGCAAAGAAAGATTTGATGTGGAACTTTTGGGATGATAGCTAACATACTGTAAGGATGTGCTTTTTCCTCTTTAACTGGATTGGGTATTTTCTGTTATTTTTCCTGACCACTTCAGCTGCTGGAAGGTACAGGGCCAATTCAGGATTTTGTCTCTCTAATTAAGTGCATCCTGAATGTCAGGTTTTCCACTTATTTTGCTGGATGTTGTGATGGTCAGTATTACTTCTGGTGGGCATTTCTGGTTTTAGGCTTTTTCCTGTTTTCTTAGAAGATTTATCAGCTATGGTGCCAGAACCTTTCTTCACTTATTTTTGTGTAGTCCATTCAATTCTTTGTTAACAACCACCAAGAGCCTGGACCCTATCTCTGTCTGCAGCACAGTTTATATTTACACTCAAGCAGTCTTACTCCAGAGTTGGAGTCTTAGCTTCTAGATTGTGTCTCACCAATAGACACATGGAAGAATTTACCATCTGAAGTTAAATAAAAGTGTTGAAACCTCTCTACCCAAATGACTCCCTCATCTTTTTCACTGGGCTTCTAGTTCATGTGTCTTCTCCACTCCTGTGTGGGTCAGGATCCTGGCAGGAATGAGAAGTTACTCTCAAAGGGCATGATTCAAAGAGTTTAATTAAGGGACTATTTACAAGATGTGGAAGCATTAAGAAAAAGAAACAAATAATGAAACAGCCCAGGATTAGCAAAAGCAGTAAGCTGCTACCATCCCCAGAGGTGAATGGAAAAAAGAGAGAGAGATTACCAGAACCTGGTAATACCTGCTGTAGGAAATCACTAGGTAGGAACTATGACCATGAGTAGAGGAATGTAGCCATTACCAAAACTTGACCTAACAGGGAGGGAACTATGAGTATAAATATTCTAACCTCTTTTTCACTTTCTGCCCTCTGTTCTTTTGCCAGTGCCTCCTGTTGGTCAAACTCATCCAGAAGAGAAGCAAAGGGGGTTTGTTGATGCAACCGATACACTTCAGGTCCCAAGAAAGAGAGGAGAGCAGAGCTTGGTTGAGCATAGATCTGAAGAGGCAAGTGTAGAATATCCACTGCATCTCCTTTCCAAGGTCCCTAAAACAGAAAAATATTTTTTAATATAAAAATGAAACCATAACATACAAAAAAAATCAATAGAGAAAATGGGAAGCAAACTAAAATGTGTGAAACCCTGGAAGATGGAAAGCTGATGGGATGGTTTATGGAAAAAAGAGCTAGGAACCAAAAGTATCAGAGTAACCATCTCCAAAGGGCTCAAATTTAGAGCCAACTAATTTAAAAGAGTGGAAGAGGCTCTGAGTACTTTATTAAAAAGAATTGTCTTAGGTACACATTGTCAATGGGCCTTCATCCTCCATGGTCATACAGAACATATGTGGTGGATATACTATCTGGCTAAATATTAACTGATCTCCAAGAATCACCAGAAATTTGAGGAAAACAATATCAAACCCAGAGATGAAGAAGTAGAACTTGACTAAAAGGAAATGGGGATAATTCAAGGAAGAGAAAATCTTTTTTTAATAAAAATAGTATTCAAATTCTTTTCTCCATTTAGACCTCTTTCTGAGATTCAAATTCATTTTCTAATGCCAGCTGGACATGTAGCAAAACAAAGCAAGGTCCCTGTAACACCTCTCTAATTTACCATGTCCCTAAGCAACTGGTTTCTCTCCTATCCCCAAACATTTTACTATTCTGAATTCTTTATCTCCATGTATAGCATAACCATCCAGGCACTATTATCCAGGGCTATACATTTTACCTTTTTTTCCTATTTCTCACCCTTGCCTTAAGCCTCATATCTGACTCCCCTCAACTGCAACTCAGAAATGCCTCTCAAATACAATTCCCCATCTCAAGTACCACCATCCAGATAAGTTTTCATTGTTTTAATATGAACTTTGTCAGCGGTCTTTGTGTCAGTCAAGGTCTGCTCAATAGGGGATAACTGATTGATAGATGAAAGGTATGTAGGTAGTTAGGGAAGTAGACTGACACAGATAGAAAATAGATAGACTAAGATTTATTCCAAGGAATTGTCTTACGTGCTAATGGGGACTGACAAATCAAAAACATGTTGGGCGGGCCAGTAGACTGGAAACCTTCAGGTGACTGTGGCTGCTGAGATCCACAGGCAGAATTTCTTCTTCTTTAGGGAAACCTCAGTTCTGCTCTTAATCCCGTTAAGATTTAGCCAGATACTATATCTACCACATATGTTCTGTATGACCATGGAGGATGAAGGCCCATTGACAATGTACCTAAGATGATTCTTTTTAATAAAGTACTCTGAGCCTCTTCCACTCTTTTAAATTAGTTGGCTCTAAATTTGAGCCCTTTGGAGACGGTTACTCTGATACTTTTGGTTCCTAGCTCTTTTTTCCATAACTAAATGAGTCAGGCCCACCCTAATTAGCTGAGATAATCTTCTTTACTTAAAGTCAAGTGATTATAGATGTTAATTTTGTCTTCACAACAACACCTACATTAGTGTTTGATTGAATAACTGGGGATTTTGACCTAGCCAAAATGGCACACAAAAATGATCACCACAGCTCCTCACTGATATCCCCCTCTCAATGGCTTCCCATCTAATTCATCCCATCTGTCAGTGGATCTCAAGTCAGGAGCCATACAGGAATAACCTGGAGGACTTTAAACACATTGCTACTACTACCATACTGCTCCAGGGTTATCTATTTCCAATGCCTATCTGGTCATAATACTTAAAATGTGCATTTTATCATTAAATATATTTATTTCATCATTATTAAATATAGAGTGCAGCCCAAATTTCTTAAGGTTTTCATATCCTCATGGTTTGGCCCCAATCTCCTTTGCTAGTTTCAATTTCCGCCACTCTTATCCACAGTCGCAATTACTTCTGGCTTCCCCAAACTTTAACCCATTATCAGCTTCATCCACACTTTTATTATTTTATGAATCACAAAGTAAATGTCTACAGAAGCCAAACAGGTCATTTAAATGTTTAAGTTTAAAAAGGGATTTGGGTGGTGTGAGACAGATAAGAAATACTGGATAGAGCTGAGCTAACTGGAATGAGATTTGCTAGGCAAGGTGAATGGACTTAATGTTGGGGTGGGAAATGAGATTGAGCAGAGATAAAGGAAGCAAAATTTAGGTGTTATAGACACCATTGGTTCCCCATCCATATTCCACTGACCCACCCTGGAAGCTACCTGCAGCTTCAGTGGACAGTTTTCTTATTGTCACTGCAAACCTACAGTGACTTTCTAAAGCAAGCACCTGTGGTACTGCCTGAGGGCTTTTTCTGGTTATAAGAGAGTGCTTAGTCCACCTGCAGGAAAGGCTGGAAGTGTCAGGAAATTAATACCCCTGGGAGCAGCCAACAACCAAATAAAGATGGGAATTGACAGATAAATAACCCAATTTCTTGCCTCCCGATTCTGAAGCACATTCCACATAGTCTCTTAGAGGCTCCTCAGTGGGAATGCTCCCAGTTGCCCACAGAAATAACCCACTCATTTATGCCCCTTTTATTAGCATCCTCCTCTCCCTGTCTCAGTTTCTCTGTCCCACACTATTTCCTTGATTCACCTCCTAAAAAACTGCCTCCAAATTCCCATCTTAGGGTCTTGTTCTGGGAATGGTGGAGGATGATCCAAACCAAGAAAATAAGCTAAACATACATAATAGTGACAAGAGGGAAGAAAAGTCTAAAATAGGAAGTATCCCATAATATAAAAAGGTTGGAGATTCCACGCAGCCCCATTTTTCAGAATCTAAGGGGCAGAACAGAGGGCCTACTGCCACTCCTTCCTCTGGGCATGTTCATCCCAGACAGAACCAAAACCTCAGTAGAAGGTACAATATGGACGATGTTACTGAAATCTTTACATTGCTCAACTTTCACTTAATTTACATTTCCACCTTAGAAGCATTAGATTGAATTGAGGTTTAACTCTGAAAATTTTATGTTAAACAGACTCAAAACCTAGCTTGATAAAGCTGAACCATAAAAATTTTGTTTCTGCAAATAAACAGAAACTTTTCCTCTCCCACTTGAAGACAGATGGAGGAGAAATAAATTAGAAGGTAGCAAGTGCTCTGCATTCCAACCATTGTTTATAGCACTCTTTACTTGGCTATTCTAAATCATGCATTGCCTCTAAGGCTCATAAAGATACCACTTTCTCTACTCTGCAAGAGAAATGAGAGGTAAGGAAGGAGAATATTACTTTGCAAGAAGGGAAACGGAGCTCTGGAGATTTATCTAGGCCTGTATCAGAGTAACTGATTGACCATGGAGTTTGCGTTCAGAGCATCAGAATTTCAGCCAGCTGCTTAATCTAGAAGGCTAAAAAGTGGATGAGATGCCAAGTCTCCTGCAAACAGTCACAGCCAGATCACTTGTTTCTTCCAATTAAGTGATATTATTCAGCTCTTCCCTTATGTGACATTTTCACATATGTAATTGCTAGCAATTTCCAACCAGGAGTTTTCTGAGAGACTAGTATTAATAAGAAATCAGTGAAAGCCATGGGCACCTTTCAACCACATCTACTACATGTAGGTTCTCTAGTGGTAAAAAGTATAGGGCATCCGTGGGTGTCCAGGTGGATAACAAAGGCAACCAGCTTTCTCTGAGGAATTGCTTATCTCCTCTGCCCACTTAGGGTACCAAAATCTTGGCATCAATTGCCATTCTGGAACTTCCTGTCTGAATTAACTATATTTAATGAGACCTTGAGGGATTCATTAACAGAGGATTTTATAAAGAAAACCAAAGTTTATTGAAAATACTGCAACAGAATTTAACTTCAGTACCAATTAAAATGTTTCTCTATGTATTCATATGATAATATGATAAAAATCCTTGTAATGCACTTGCTGACTATATTCACAATGCATATATCTAAAACTCTGAAAACAACGAGACCTTAATCACTTTTTTTTAATTTGTAATATATTTTTATTTTTTTTAAATTTTATTGTTGTTGTATTACATCCATCCCCTTTTTGCTCCCCTCTGTCCCCCTCCCCACCCACCCATTCCCCCCAAAGTCAATCGCACATGGTTCCTTTATACTAGGTTCTTGTCTAAGCTGCTCCCTTTCCTTGCCTCTGCCTCCCCCCTCCCCACAACCCCTTTCCCCCTGACCACTGAAGGCCTATTCACTGTATTCATATATTTGGTTCTGTTTTGCTTGTTAGTTTTGTTCATTATTGTCCTCTAATGGGTGAGATCGTATGATATTTGTCCTTCACTGACTGGCTTATTTCACTAAGCATAATACTCTCCAGTTCCATCCATGTTGTTGCAAAGGGTACAAGTTCCTTCTTTCTTTCTGCTATATAGAATTCCATTGTGTAAATGTACCAAAGTTTTTTGATCCAATCATCCACTGATGGGCACTTAGGCTGTTTCCAGCA
>PVIW01008698.1:0-58053 GCA_004026585.1 Noctilio leporinus | reverse complement strand
TTGAGAATTTTAGCATCTATGTTCATTAGAGATATTGGCCTGTAGCTTTCTTTCTTAGTTGTGTCTTGCCCTGGTTTTGGGATTAGAATAATATTGGCCTCATAGAATGAGTTTGGGAGTCTTCCCTCTTCCTGAATTTTTTGGTATAGTTTGAGGAGGATAGGAGTTAGTTCTTCTTTAAATGTTTGGTAAAATTCACAAAAGGACAAAGATTGTATGATTCCACTCCGAGGCAGAAAATGGAACAGATTACTAGGTGAGGGTGGGAAATTACTGTTTAATGGGTGTGTGTATATAGTGATAAAATTTTCTGGAAATGAATAATGGGGATGGTTTTCCAATACTGTGAATATACTTAGTGCTACTAAGTTGTGGTTTTAAAATGGCATGTTAAATTTTGTTGTCTTTACTACAGTTTTAAAAAATGTATAGGAGAAAGTAAAACTATGGAGGCAGGAAAAAGCGCAGTGGTTGGTAGGAGGCAGGGAATTATTAGAGCGTTGAAAGTCTTCTGTATGATCCTGTAATGGTGGGGACATGACACTACATTTAGGAAGCTCATGTGACTGTAAAACATGTAAAGTGACCCCTGATGTAAACTGTGGACTTTACTTAATATTAGTATTTGTTTGTAATAAATGTACCACCCTATTACAGGGTGTTAATAATAGGACAGAAGTTGTGTTCAGGGAAGTATGTGAAAACAAAACTTTCTGTTTAATTTTTCTTTAAACTGAAAACTGCGCTAAAAAAGTTTACTGATTTTTTAAAAATCAACTGGGGTTAAAGAGCAATGCTAGTGTGTATGTGCATAAAACCCAGTTAGCTTTAAATATGTTCCGAGTTTTAATTTAAAAAGCTATACATCAGATTTTTTTTTTAATGACTGGGAAGAAATTGGGTAGGAATGGGAAATAAGTATGATACCATATGGCATAAAACTTCATTGAAAAGTACAGGATGATGCACTGGCAAAATAGTCATGGTTAACACTTGTGTATTTAAAACATGTAGCCTGTAGAGGTGAAACTAGGGTGAGAGACATTATTTGTTATCTGGACAGTAGAGTTACTTTCATAGTTAGGCTTAGGAGCTCTGAAGATTTGGGGAGGGATGGGATGTGCAAGCATCAGCTTTTTCAGCTGTGAAATGAGTTCAGACTCAAGTCCTCTGAGGAGTCTTCCAATCCAGTCCTGTTCATTGGCTTCCCAGTATACAGGGCTCCTACCTGACGAAGCATCTTACTCTGGTCTGTGGTGGAGGAGTTGATAAAACTGTATGTTGAGCTGACATCTTTTTCCTACTTGTTTCTTCTAGGGCACCTTACATATTATTTATAATTCGTCCCCTTTTGAAGAGAAATGCCTGTACTCACAAATAACGTGTTTTCAGCAACTTTGGGCAGGCCTGATTGCTTTCTTTTGTAAATCACTGGTGTTAGGAACCCACGCAGAGCTGGAGACAGGGATGCCCTGCCCAGTACAGAATATGTAATGCATTTTTCTATAATTTTATATTCTGCAATGGATCTTGAGAAATTTCATCTTCTTGATTTTTGCCCATTATATTGGCTTTTCAAGATCTTACTAACTCCATTGTATTTGGTTGGTCAAGATATACTAGAAAGTACCTGGATGGATAGTAGCATTTCATTCTAGTTCTCTGTCACATGCTGACTATTTACGTGATTTGGAGCAAGTAATGTTCAGGTTTGAGTTTCCTCAACTATAAATTAAAATTTTAAAGTAGATGGTCTCTGAGGTCTTTTTATTCTAAATTCCAGTAGCTCCAAGACTAGATGGTAGCTCAGGTCTTTTCTAGTTTTAAAATCCTATGATCCCTGTCTGGGTGGCACAGTGGATAAGGGGCTGGCCTACAAACACAAAGGTTGCTGGTTTGATCCCCAGCCAGGGCACATAACCAGGTTGCAAGTCAGATGTCCAGGCAGGTCCGTAGCTGGAGGCAGGTGAAAGGCAACCATACATTGATGTCTCTCTCCCTCTCTGCCTCTCTCGCTCCCCCTCTCTCTAAAAATAATAACAATAAAATCGTAAAAAAAAAATTCAATGAATCTAAGATCAGGTCTCTAGTCTTTATGACTTTGTAACTTTATGTTTGAGATTGAACAGATACTTTCTGAGCATATGCCATGTACAAGGGATCTACAAGGGTTACAGAGGTGAATGGGTAGTCCCTGCCTTCTGAGAGCCTGTGACCTGGTATGGAATTGGGTGGCAGTGCCAGAGGGTGACAACCACTACAGTGGAGATACACACACACACACACACACGCACACACGCACACATGCACACACACAGCAGGGGTCCAAGGAAGATTGGAGAGGGTGGGGATTGGCCAGTATTTAAGAAGCATCACCTAAAGTATGGAGGAATTGCCTGATGACTGAGTGGCAAGATGTGGGGTGCAGTGGAGAAGAAATATTTTGTGCAAAGGCCCAAAGCTTGAATTATCAGGGAATTACAGGTGAGCCAGTACTTTGAGAATCTGTTGTCAGGGCAGATTATGAAGAGCTGTGTATACATTGTTAAACTTTTGTACTGTAGGTGTTGGAATTACCCTGAGAAATTGTGAGCAGGTAAGGCACGTTAGGTTTATATGTTTGGAAGATGACTGGTAGCAGTATGATGAGTGGATTGGAAAGAAGTGAAACTAGTGTCAGGGAGAGAAAGCAGTTGATAAGGGGTAAAGAATAGAGGGAAAGGTAAATAAATGTGTTAGACCTTAATCAGAAGAGTATTGTGGGCTGTTATCTAGCTTGTTCACAAAGCCAGATTATTCCATTTTGTTCAGGTCAGCTCAACAAGAGCCTTATGTTTTCTTTGAAATTAGTGCATGAAAAAGCAGTCACTGAAGCACCATTCTTCCTTTCTCCAAGAGGCCTCATCCTTGCCTCTTGGTCCTGCTGATTCTGTTGTTTCTTCCTCACTGCCTGTTAATTTGCTGTCCTGCTGTGTAGTATGGATAATGGACAAAGTGCCAGCTGCACCTATAGTCACAGCAGCAGTCAGTCTCCTGAGTGCTTGTCATACAAGCTGAAGTTAGATGGTGGGTTTGAGAAAGGTTTGGTTCTGTATATGGGCATTAGTTCCATAGTGGATTATAAAAGTGGCATTGGACAAGGATGGTGACGTGGATACATCTACTGTATTTGGTGTCATTGCATTAAGGTGAGTGTCCAGTCTGATTGGATAGAACCCATTCACTGTTGGGAATATTCAGGGCAGGATAGTGAGAGAAATGGGCAGAATTCTATTTTAGGGGGTACAAGATATCACAGAGATAGAATTTTGATTGCCCTTTACTATTATTTTTTTTTAGGTTCAACTTCTTTGTCCTTCTTCATGTACTCTAGGCTATTTTCTGTGGTTTAGTCAAAAAGCCATGTGAACTTAACCGCCCTTTGAAGACTACTTTTAAGACTTCTAGTAAGACAGTTGGTAAGTCCACTAGGGAAAACCATGTTGGTTTTTATTTATTTTCCACTGTAAAAGTACTCATCTTGGATTTATAAAGTGTTATACTACCAGCATTTCTTTGCATTAAAAAAAAAAATGTCATTTAATTTTGCTTTTAACATTTCTTTTTAATGTTTAGGAGAATATTTTATGATGAGAATATTTTTGAGAAGTATGAGATTTTTTTTTTTTATATTTTATTTTTAGAGAAAAGGGAAGGTGGAGAGGGAGAGAGACATCATTGTGTGGTTGCCTTTCACCTGCCTCCAGCTACAGACCTGGCTGGAGACCTGGCCTGCCACCTGGTTATGTGCCCTGGCTGGGAATTTAACCAGCAACCTTTGGATTCTCAGGCCGGCGCCTTAACTACTGTGCTACCAGCCAGGGCTGCGAAAAGTATGAAATTCTTAAGGACAAACAAAATATACACAGCCATAAGTATAATATATATGAACATGTGCCGATATTCATAGCTATGATAGAATTTTGGATTTGAGAAGTAAATTCTGTAATATTTAAACAATTTAATTTTGAGGCTTAATAGTAAGCAGGTGTGGGTAATAGAAACCGAGAGACTGGTCGTTAAGAGTTTTTGGTAGAAAGAGGAAAGTGGAAGGGCCATTTGGGAGAGATAGGGACTGGTTTCAAAATCTAAGGAACCATCAGGGTTTAACACAGACCAAAAGGGAATGGATGATGTATTTACTGAGTGGTGCTGTACATGGAGGGTGGGAGAGCTGATGAATGGACAGATTTGGTAGGCAGCAGTTGAGAACAAAAGCAGTCAGTCCACTCCAGGAAGCTGATATGTCTGGAGGCTCCTTAAGGCAAGAGCAGTGGGAATTAAGGCTAAGTGGTATTCTTGCAAAGAGGAACTAAATCCCTGGCTAGGTGGCTCAGTTGGCTGGAGCATTGTCCTGTGCACCATACGGTTGCAGGTTCTATCCCTGGTCAGGACACATACCGAGATTGAAGGGTCAGTCCGCAGTCAGGGCCTGGAAGGTTGATGTTTCTTTCACATTAATATTTCTCTGTCTCTCTCTCCCTTTCTTTCACATCAATAAATATATCCTTGGGTGAGGATTAAAAAAAAAAAAAGAACTATCTTACAGGGGCAACTGTAAAATGTAGAGTTAGAATAAAATTCCAAAAGCAGCAAGAAAGGGAGAGCTCTAGTCAGTGGGAATACTGGGTTGGCCAAGAAGACCATATGGGATTTTTTTGTAAGTAAAAGACATTTTAACATTTTTCAACAGTAACTATTGATTTGGATATTTTGAGATGTTGGCTCTGTCCTGCATGCTATAACACGGATTGTTCTCATTCTCAATTTGACTGCTGTCAACTTCAGCTGTCTACCTGACTGGAGCATTGTCCAGCGAGAAATCTCCAGCACACAACTTGGCAAACCACTTTTGCTAGGTTCAGTCAGTCACAGCACCTTTTCCGTACAATTCATAAATCTCTTCTTGTGTTTCAGTTGCATGTTTATCTTTTATGAAATCAGGCATAATATGCTGAAAATGTGGCTTACTCCATCTTCAGTACTAAAATGGCAATACAAAAGTTCACCAGTTTTAACATCTTTTAAAAATGCATGCTGATGACAGCTGTCACAATACATCTAACAAAATTATTTCAAATGAAGTTAAAGACAGCGAAGTGCTACTAGAGCCATCTTATGGGAAAAAGACAAACTTTTTGGCTGACCCAGTAGGAAAAAGGAGGAGGTGGTAGAGCTTTGCCTACTGAAAGGGACCCCGGGCTGGGGTAGCAGTCGGGAAAGAGCATTTGGCTGGAGAGGGAACCAGCTCTACCGTGGCACTATGTTAGAGATGTCTGATACTGAGATTTGGTTTCGTTTTACTCTGCTTTTCATTTGGTACATTTGCTAGAAGCATTTTTTAAAGATCTTACTATAAAACAGTGTGCTCAGATGTTTCTGTAGGAATAGAAGTAAACATGTTTTGCCCTTAAAACTTTATAATTTAATTTCTATATTGTACACCTACTGGGCTTTTTGGTGACCCCTATTATATGAGTTACTATTGGTAAAAGTTGATGAGGCAGCACATAGGAAAGGAAGACAATTTTGTTTTAAAAGATTTTATTTATTTATTTTTAGAAGAGGGGAAGAGAAGGAGAGATATATCGTGTGGTTGTATCTTGCGTAACCCCACCTGGGGACCTGAGCCGCCACTCACTCATACGTGAGCCCTGACTGGGAATTGAACTGGTGACCCATTGGTTCACAGGCCCGCACTCAGTCCACTGAGCCACACCAGGCGGGGTGAGAAAAGTGTTTTGCTAATGGGACTAACGTGATGCAGAGAGCTACGGCTAAGCAAGTGCTACATTGAAATGAGAAAACAGCTCTTTCCTCATACGGTATATGAATTACTGCTTGAGAAGTTGTGAAAAGTTTCTGTTAATATTTTGTTTAATTAAGCTTAAGAAACTACTTGAACAAAAAGTTATGAAAGTAATGTCTTTCTTTGTCAAAGCAGGACTTGAGTATCGTTTGGATGAGCCACTGCATTTTGGTCAGCCATAACTTCACCAAGTTATCTTGGGACTATTTAATTACCAGAAATGGAAGGATTATATATTTTGAGACTACCTTGTAGTTTCTAATATTATAATAGTGGCTAACAATGAGTGCTCAGTGTGTATCATACACTATTCTAAACGTACTATAAAATATTACACCCATTTTACAGTCAAGGAAACTGAAGCATAGAAATGTTTAGTCACTTGATAAAAGCCACATAATGGAACCAGGATGCAAACCCAGCAAGTCTGAGCTTTTAACTTCTATGTTATAATATGTAGGAAGTTTGTCCCAAAAGTATTGGCTGTACAAATTGTTGTGTTTTTTTTAAGATTTTTTATTTATTATTTTTAGAGAGAAGGGAAGGGAGAGGCAGAGAGGGAGGGAGACATCAATGTATGGTTGCTTTTCACCTGCCTCCAGCTGGGGACCTGGCTGGAGACCTGGCTTGCAACCTGGTTATGTGCCCTGGCTGGGAAATCGAACCAGCAACCTTTGGGTTCGCAGGCCGACGCCTATCCATGTGCCACCAGCCAGGGCCTCAATTGTTTTCATTATATTGACAGTTTGATGCAATACTTTTGGGACAGACTTTGTATATGCCATATATGATATGGTATGATGTTATAATATACCCAATCTCTTTAATCTGAACATCCCTTTCCTGTTTATTATTGCCACTTAAGGCCAGATTGGGGTATTGAGATAACCTAGCCTTTTTACATGTTTTCTTTATTTTGTTTTTAAGTTAAAAGTTCTTTCAGGAATTTTTTTTTTCTTCAGACCTAAGTGATGATATATTTTGTTGTAGCCTTGTAGCTCTAAAAAGTTTTCTAAAAGGTAGGATAATTGCTAATATGTTCTGAAGCACTAGTTTGTTTCCTCAGTTATTACCTTTCTGATGTTAGAGCCCCCTCAGAAGTGCAAATGATAACATCACTGATACAGGTGAAAGAAAACAATATTGCCAGTAATAACATTTTAAAAGGAAGTTACCAAGATTAGGAGTACTAAATTTTTGAATTAATAAAGGGAGAGCCTGTCATTATCAGTGGTTCTAATCTGTACAGTCTTTTTGGGGAGCACTAATATGGAAAAAGTGTATTTTGATCCTGCTTTACCATTAGCACAGAGCTCATATACTCTTCGTAGTGGCTGGTACTTTTTAAATAATGGGGCATAATTAAATGAGAAGAGATTTTGTCAGCTACTTGGTAAATAAACTGTATATGTAAATTACAGAATCTGTTTTAGCAGTTGTTGGATTCTCGTGATGAGAAGAACATACCAGATGGAACTGGTTGGAGAACAGAATTTCAGAATAGAATCACATACATGAAAGTTAGTAAATACTAAGTGGAAAATTATACATAAGTGAGGAGAGGGTTGGGTAATCAGTGTTGCTGAGATAATTGGACTATTCATTTGGGGTGAAAATAGGCTGGATCCCTATTCCACACAGATGTAAAAATGAACTAAATTATCACCCTGACTGGTATGGCTCATTTGATAGGGTGTAGTCCCACAGAGTGAAAAGGTTGCTGGTTCGATTCTCAGTTAGGACACATGTCTGGGTTATGGGTTCGGACCCTGGTTGGGGCAGAGGCAACTGATCATTGTTTCTTTCTCACATTAATGCTTCTCTCCCTTTCTTCCCCTCTGAAAATAAATAAAAATTTGAAAGGGTTCAATTATTAAAATCATAGGAAAATACCGACATTTAAAATAATGAAGTGGGAAAGCATACTTTAAAAACAGTCCTAAGGAAAACTTAGGTTTTTAATTTTTATGTAAACCAATTGTGTGTGGTAAAAAAGTCATAAAGTCAAGAAAAATCAAATGATAGACTGAAATATATTCATTATAAGAGTTGATTTAGTTTATATACAAGGATGATTTACAAATAACTAAGAAAATGGACAAAGCATATTCTAGAAAAAGAAACATACATGGTTAATAAGGAAGAAAACATGTTCAGTGTTTCTCATGAAAGAAAAACACATTAAAGTAATAGTGAGATATTAGGTTTGATCCTAGAAATAACAAAGGTTAGAAATTTAATGATACTCATTGTTGATGAGGAATTTGGGAATTGTTCCTCATGTAACAATGCTGTAACTTCTTGCAAGTTTGGTAAAATATTTCAGTTTTAATTGCAAATGGCCTTTGAACCATGTAATCCATTTCTAAGACTTCTCCCTTCAGAAATACCCTCTCATTCAAAGTATGCACCAAAAAATTAAGTGCTCATTCTGGGTGTAAAAATGTCCTAGAAAACACCCTCTAATTAAGCAGAGCTTCTGAAACCTATATCTATCCTTTCCATGGAAACTTAGAAAATAGGCACAGTTTTATTTCCAGAATTACAAAACCCACTCTTCTTGCACCTAGTGAGCCTCAGAAGCCTGGCCCTGTTTTTTCTCTTGAACCAGAGAGACACCTTCTTTTAAATGAAAGCAGATTGCAGAACAATATATGTTTGATACCCCATTTGTGTGGAATGTATTTTATGTATTTGTATATACATGGAACAGTTTCTTCAGTGACATAAGTACAAGGGACTGATGCTGTGTGAGTATGTCGTACTTCGTGAATGAGTATGTTTTTTACTTTTAGCACCTAAGAAGACTCAGTTGAAATTTTAAAAAGTTAATAGTTCCTGGCAAGCTCCTGCCTCAAGGCTGTCCTCTACCTAAATTGCCTTTTGCTTAGCAAGGGCTACATCTCTGTTCAAGTAATAACTGTAAACTTAGGATGAATGTCATTCAAAATCTCTGCTGGAGTGTCTCCTTGACAGCCCTCCCTCCGACACCACACTCTTACCTCCCTGTTAATGTAAGCACCATATTGCAAGACATCTCTCTAACCTTCACTGCTTAGAAAAGCACGGGACACAGAATAATTCTTAAATAAATGAATAAAATAATTAGGATAAAATATAAGATACGTTGATATTAAGGAAAAATTTCTTTTTCATAGACAATTTAACAAGTGTTTTCTGAAATGGATTTAAAGTTTTTTGGTCAACCTTAAGTAGCCTTTCTTGAATTTTGATTTACTTAGCTTTGTGCACTGACAGCTTATTGATACCAGGGTTTTAAAGTTAAGGTGTAAAGCACATTGCAGGAGGTAATTCTGAGGGGGGGTCAGACTTGAGTCACTGATAGTTCCATAACCTGGTTAAGTCACTTCTCTAAACCTTTTTTTCTTTTTCAATTGTAAATGGAAAAAATATTAGGAGGATTAAATGAGATAATGTACGTTAACCTAGCAGAGAAATTAGTTCCATTTCTTCTTTCTCTTCACAATCTCTTATACAGCTATTATTGAATAATATACATATGCCTCAAAGTTAATGCATTTTAGAATAGTATTTCATTCAAGATTATGTTCCCTGAAAATAATTTATTTTTGCTTTATTGCAGCACTGTTTAAAGTTTTTAAAGAACTTAATTGTGTGTGTTGTAACAAGGAAAAATGGAAGTATTTCAGGAACTTCGTAAACCATCAGTACGTTTGGAGTGTGACCACTGCAATTTCAGAGGCACTGATTATGAAAATGTACAAATCCACATGGGTACCATCCATCCAGAATTTTGTGATGAAATGGATGCCGGTGGGTTAGGTAAAATGATATTTTACCAGAAAAGTGCAAAGCTATTTCATTGCCATAAATGCTTCTTCACCAGCAAGATGTACTCTAATGTATACTATCATATCACATCCAAACATGCAGCCCCAGAGAAATGGAGTGAGAAACCCAAAAGTCAGTCAAACAAAGACACAGATTCTGTGAAAAGTCCTCCTCTTCCTGAACACCAGAAAATGCCCTCTAATACAACAGAACTCCAGAAATCTGCACCTGCTCTTTCCATTGAAACACAGAAACTTGGCCCAGTTTTGTCTCCAGAATCACCCAAACCTACTCTTACTTCCATGGAGCCTCAGAAGCCTGGCCCTGTTGCTTCTCCTGAGCCACAGACACCTTCTCTTCCTTCTCCTGAGCCACTAAAAACTACCCCTGTTTCTTCTCCTGAACTTCCAAAACCAGTCCCCATTGCTTCTGAATCTCAGAAACTAGCTCCAGTTCCGTCTCCAGAACCACAGAAACTTGCTCCACTGTCTCCTGAGTCAGTGAAGGCTACTCTTACCAACCCCAAACCTCCGAAACACTCCCATTTCCCAGAAACATTGGGGCCACCTTCAGCCTCCTCTCCAGAGTCACCAGTTCTAGCTGCTTCCCCTGAACCTTGGGGGCCGTCCCCAACTGCGTCTCCAGAGTCTCGGAAGCCAGCCCGGACAGTTTCCCCCGAGCCAAGGAAGCCATCCCCCTCAGAATCTCCTGAACCTTGGAAGCCATTCCCCGCTGTCTCCCCAGAGCCTAGGAGACCTGCCCCAGCTGTGTCGCCAGGTTCTTGGAAGTCAGGGCCACCTGGGTCCCCCAGGTCTTGGAAATCTAGCCCTTCAGGTTCAGGACCCTGGAAGCCTGCTAAACCTGCACCATCTGTTTCTCCTGGACCTTGGAAACCAATTCCTTCTATATCACCTGGACCTTGGAAACCAACTCCATCTGTGTCCCCTGCGTCCTGGAAGTCTTCATCAGTCTCACCTGGCTCCTGGAAAACACCTCCCGCATCTCCTGAGTCATGGAAGTCGGGCCCACCAGAACTTCGAAAGACAACTCCCACCTTGTCACCTGAGCATTGGAAGGCAGTTCCCCCACTGTCTCCTGAGCTCCGTAAAGCAGGACCTCCCTTATCTCCTGAGCTTCGCAAAGCAGGCCCACCATTGTCCCCAGACATTCGGAGCCCAGCAGGGTCTCCAGAGCTCAGAAAGCCCTCAGGGTCTCCAGAGCTTTGGAAGCTTTCCCCTGATCAGCGGAAGACTCCTCCTGCTTCACTTGATTTTCCTGAGTTCCAGAAAAGTTCCCGTGGCGGTTCCCCTGACCTCTGGAAATCTTCCTTTTTTATTGAACCTCAGAAAACTGTCTTCCCTGAGACCCGGAAACCTTCTGGGCCACCTGAGTCCCCTAAACCGGCCTCTGATATCTGGAAGCCTGTTCTCTCTATTGATACTGAGCCTAGAAAACCTGCCCTATTTTCCGAATCTATCAAGTCAGCTCCCCCTGCCTCTCCTGAACCACGAAAACGTGCCCTTTTTCCGGAGCTGCGGAAACATGCGCTTTTCCCTGAACTTTCCAAATCTGCTATGTTCTCAGAATCTCAAAAGGCAGTTGAATTAGATGATGAACTACAGACAGATGTTACAGATGATCAAAAGTGTGATATTTTGGTTCAGGAAGAAGTAGTAGCGACACCTAAGAAACTATTAGAAGATACTTTATTTCCTGCCTCAAAGAAGCTCAAGAAAGACAACCAAGAGAATTCTGATGCTGAGCTTAGTAGTAGTGAGTATGTGAAAACAGATTTGGAAGCAATAGATAGTAAGGGACAAGAATCAAGCAGTGATCAAGAGCAGGTTGATGTGGAATCTATTGATTTTAGTAAAGAGAACAAAATGGACATGACTAGCCCAGAGCAGTCCAAAAATGTACTACAATTTACTGAAGAAAAAGAGGCTTTTATCTCTGAAGAAGAGATTGCAAAATATATGAAGCGTGGGAAAGGAAAATATTACTGCAAAATTTGTTGCTGTCGTGCTATGAAGAAAGGTGCTGTTTTGCATCATTTGGTTAATAAGCATAATGTCCACAGCCCTTACAAATGCACAATTTGTGGAAAGGCTTTTCTCTTGGAATCTCTCCTTAAAAATCATGTCGCAGCCCATGGGCAAAGTTTACTTAAATGTCCACGTTGTAATTTTGAATCAAATTTCCCAAGAGGCTTTAAGAAACATTTAACTCATTGTCAAAGCCGGCATAATGAAGAGGCAAACAAAAAGCTAATGGAAGCTCTTGAGCCACCGCTGGAGGAGCAACAGGTTTGATTTTTTAAAGCTGTGGGTATATACTCTACAGATTTGTTTGTTGAAACCTTTTGTTTGAAAAGGTTTCAACCTGCTTGTTGAAAGTCAAGTTAAAAAAAAAAAGGTCATGTTAAATAGTTTAGTTGGATTAGTAGACAGTTGATGTGTATGGTGTACCGTGTTTAATTGTCTCAATAATGTTACCCGAAATAGGCATTTAGTTACTTTTTCATGGTCTTTGTTTATGTCGTTATCTTGTAAGGCAATTCAGACTGTATATTGCAGATGGATAAAATACCTAATTTCTTTTAAGTACATTTGAATAATATGAAATGTAGGTGTTCAGTGTAGCAAGAGCAAGTTGTACTCAATTTAAAATGTCTAGTTAAAGTGTATCATTTTTGTGAAACTAATTCCAGACAATAGAAACTAGTAGTTGGAATGTTTAAGAATCAGGCATGAACATTTTGAGAAATTTCTTTTTTTAAAGTATTTTCAGATCATAAAAGTTATTTTGAAGTTTCTATTCAATCATTTTTATAAATCTTGAACAGTTTCTAGATGTTTATTAACTTTTATGTCATGGAAAATTGGAGTCTCAGGGTTGCTGATTTTCTGCTAAAAGGGGGGAAATGGAATAAGTATAAAAAATTGTTTGCAGCCTTTTCCTATAGGAAACCGAGAAAGGTGAGTATGATTTTAAGTCTTACCCTTAGTTGTTTGCTTTGGAGTCTTCCATTGTGTATCTTATCCTAAGACCCAGTCCTTCATTTTCCTGTGAGCTCGAACCAATAGATCTGTAATTGCCAAATGTTAGAGATGTACCTCCTGCCCCTGGGCCTTACGCATCATCTGTCGGGCCTTCAGGTTAGGGGAATGAGTAAGAACCGAAAGTCTTCCAGATTGCCCATAGAAAATTTTATAGGGAGACATTTCTGAGAATGTGTCAATTTTTTTTTAAAGTTGTTACTGTAAATACCTTGAGTCCATTCATGGATGATTTTATTCTAAAATATTTTGTCAGATGTGTATAAACCAAATTAAACAAAGGCTTTCATGTCACCAACATCATCAGGTGTGTGTTTTATTTCTCATTGTATGATACCCAGTTTCTGTTATTCTTTTCTATTTACCCTTGTTTTCAGCATACTGATTCTTTCATCTCTGAAATAGCATTTTCTCAGCTCTGGTTTCGCAGAGTTCTGTGATCAGGTAAGTTGGGAAATCCCTATACTTGCTGCTCCTTAGTGTACGTAAGCTTATTAAAGGTTGTTTAATTCCAGTGGCTGCTTCATTTAAACAGTATAAAATATTTAATGCTATCAGGATTCTGGTGGGTAGCAAGTATTGAGATATACTGGCTTTAGTGAAGCTATTGCTGGATATTTTTGAACAAGGAGTGCTTTTTTTTTAATGGCATCCAAATTAATGTTCCCGTTGGGAAGACAGCGTGTAGATAATCCTGGGATGGTCTTAAAGCTTCAGATCTATCATCTTGGTTGAACACAGTCAAGCAGGGCAAGCCCTGAGTAGTTGTCCGTTCACACTGGACACCTCCAGAGCAAGCTTCCGAGTGCTGAAAGTTTGCATCTAGACCTGATGCTGACAAGTAGGACGGGTAAGGTATCTTAGACAGTGGTCTTTTTGTCTATATTGACTTGATTAAATTTATGAATGGGAAAACAAAGGGTCTGCAGTACCCAGAAACCCTTTTGAAGTCTGTAGTTTCAAACTGTGTTACATGCCATAGACTTTTTTTTTTTGCCCCCGCCCCACCTCTCCATAGATTCTTTTCCTTAAGACTTGACACTTTTTGGTGTGAATGTCTTACCTCAGGATTCTTTCAAGACCTTTGTTCAAGGTGGTGCAAGCTAGATCCTATGACTTTCTAACTGATGGGGGTTTTCTCCATAATACCATCATAGGATAGAGGATATTTTACTAGGGTATGTAGTGGTGATATAGTTTTGGCCTTAAGGCATTATCGCTATTTGTTTCAAGTACCATGCTTTGGGTTCACCTCACTGATGGCTTCCCACTCTTTTTTCCTTTTTTCCATGAAGGGTAGAGTAATCTGTGCCATTACTTTAGGACCTAGTAATTTTTAACCTCGGTAATTTTGCCTCTGATACAGTAGCATACCTCCAATCGATATAACCTTTTACATTTTTTTCTATGTAATTACAACTAACAAAAATTTAAACCATTGATTTTACTTAATATACAAGGGAATAACAATTATTGTATCTTTTACTCAACATTCATGGACTTCCATTATATTTTAGGTGACTAGTTTTCATTAATTTGCATGAATTGTGATATGTCTCCAGTATGTTTTAAAATTTTTGCTTTTTTAAATACTGGTGTGTGTTCTACAGTCTTGGATGAAGAGACAGATGCTTATCAAATCTGGTATGTAAGCTCACAAATGAAGGGGGATGTGTTTTTAATTGAATTATAACCCTAGATCTAAATAAAACCCTGAAGTTCACTTTCTCAATCTACCTGTTTCTGTTCACATAGTGTATTAGTTTTCTGTTGCGGTAACAAGCTATGTGACAGTGGCTTAAAACAGCACAGATTGATTCTCTGGCAGTTCTTGTATATTACTGAGCCAAAATCAAGGCATCAACAGGATGGTATTCTTTCCTAAGGCCCTAGAAGAGAATTCATTCTCTTCCCCTTTTCAGCTTCTAGAAGCCACCTGCACTCTTGGCTCATGGTTACCTTGCTGCTTATTTGAGCTAGCACATGGCATCTCTTTGATCCTGCTTCTGTTGTCACACCTCTTTGACTCTCACTGAAGGACCAATGTGATTACATTGGGCCACCTTGATATTAGGGTGATCTCTCTACTTTAAAGTCAGCTAATTAGCAACTGTAAATGTCCTTTTCTATAAATTACCATATGCACAGGGTCTGGCAATTGGGAATTGATCATTTTCAGGAGCCATTCTACATACACCACACCTGGGCTTGAAGACAGGGTTTTGATGCTTTGCTTTGCCTAAGCAATCCTGGTTCGGTTTCTTTAGCAATTTATCTGTGGCTAGGGTCTCACTGTCTAGACCCTCACTTTGTGCACGGATCAGTGCAGTTGGGACTGCCCATGGTCTGGAGCCTCCCAACTCTTGCATGATGCATCAAAATCAGGTCTCCACAACACTGATTTTTATTCTGCATTCTCAATGCAAAATGACCCCTAATGGTCCAGTTACTTAAGGCTTTGGCAGAGACACCTTACTTAAGTAACCTGCCCGTCCCACCTTACTCATTGCCTTTTCTTCCCTGACCTATAATACTTACTCTTTTTCCTTTTAAAGTTCTACCCTCACTAAGTCTGGTACAGTTCTGTCCACCTGCCAAGACTACTCTTGCTAAGCTATTTCATGAGCTGGAAAAAATACTATAAGACTGAATAAGGCCTCATTTAGTTTTAATTCAATGTAAGAATGCTACATTTTTCCTTACCAATTCCCCAGACTGGACACTACATTCAATTCTAAAACTAAAAATACTGTAGGAATGAAATGATTCAACACCTTTGATTCTGGTCAATGAGTGGCTAGCTTAGTTGGTTTGAACATAATGTTAACTTTTGGTTCTAATACCAGCCAGTCCCTTGCAAATGCTTGCTGCAGGCCACAAGGAGGATTAGATAAGATAGATATGAAGCTTACTGAATTCTTAGTTGATTGGTATACATACAAAAGTTTTAAGTGAAGAAAAATCTAACTTGAATCATAAAGTCATGGCTCCTCAATCAGTTCCCAGACTTGAGCCAGTTTACAGACCCAGAGCCCTTTGAACGAAAGGGAGGCCAGGTCCCCGTGAGCAAGGTCCCCAGTACACTGCCAGCGATTCATACTGTTAACCTTTCCCCCAGCCTTCCACAGAGGGAACCATGGCTGTTTACCTGAGTGCTTTGGGGGGAAGGAAATAATTGGACCCATTAGGAATGGCTGGATGCTGGTTCTGAACTGATGGTGATTACAGGAGACCTCAAGCATCACTGTGGCCCTCCAATCAGTAGGGGCGTATAGAGGTCTGTCTGGTAGTGGGTTATAGACCACATTGTGGTAAGAGAATCTCCCCTAAGGGAAAGAGATTTGCCTTCAAGTAAGGGGGCACCTTACCTCTCTTCAGCTGTGGTTTTGTCTTTAAAAAGGTAACATGACATCTACTTCATGGAGATGTTAAGAAAAAAAAGTAAGAGAAAGTGGCTGTGCACACTAACCACATTGAGTCATACGATCTTTCCACACTCAGGGAAGGAAAAGGGTTGAAACAAAGCATGACAGTCATCTGGGTGCCAGATGTGGTTAATAGTTTGGTTCCCCTTCAAGCTAATATTCTTTAAATATTTGCTCCACATTCATTCTGAAGAGGCTCAGTGCCAGTTGGATGAGGACGCAGGCGCACTCTGCTGTCCTAAGCAACTTAGCTCTAGTCTCACAGCAAACTCTCAGAAGGCAGAGTTGGTTTAGCAGCCAACCACTGGCCCTGCAGGAAGCCCACAGGGAACCTCACCCCAACCAATTGTTTCTACCAAATATCTCCTTCTACCACATGGTGCTCTCTCCCAAAGAGGAGTTCTAACAAATAGACGTTTTACTATCTTGGTGCATCTCAAATACAGCCGGTGTTTGTTTTTATCTAGCTTTGCAAAGTGGAAGCCTGCACTTGGGAGCTAATCAGTGTCAGGGCATGGAGCCTCGTGCAGGCCAGGCCAAGCCTGTAAAGCCTGACCAGAAAGCGGGGAAAGTTGGGTACATACAGGCCTCAATGCTGTAGCCAGGGTGCCCTGGTGGGAATCTGGCCTTGAGAACATTCCACAAGTCCTTTGAAACCTGAGCCTATGAACTAAATTTCCTATACTTAATTATGTCACCCACAGCAGATGTTAAAATCTTCACCACAAGTAACCTCCCACTCACTAAAGTTGTATGAACCGCCTGGAGTTCTTGGCCTCACCTTATCTAAACTCTCTTCCTTTTGAATATTCTTTCATGGTAAGGATTTGTGTTGTGTAGTGCACCCCCAACCTTGTATGATCAATAAAACCCTTTGGAGGTGGGCAATCGAGACTTTTGTCTATCGGACACTAGCCAGCCTTCTCTGTCCTAACACAAGCTACCTGGGAAGCATTCTTTTTATCCATGGCACTAAGGGATCTCTGCGGGTTGGGGGTCCCCCACAAATTAGAGGTTCCTTGGCTGAATAATTCCCATGTTTGTTCCCAGTGGGGATCCTGCTGCCCATGTTTCTGTGTGGAGCTTCCTGGTACTGGTAGAGCCATGTTGCTTTGCTGGAAGAGAAGCACAGAGGTAGGCACGGGCATGCCTGGGTCTCCCAGCCTTGTGGGAAGAGGTCAGCTGCCACTCTCCTCACCCAGCCTCTTCCGTGTGTGGCAGAATTCATGCTGGACAAAAGCCAAAGCAAGCAGAAAGTATCCTCAGATTCTGTGTCTGTCTAAATGATTCCATTAGATAGGTTTTGTTTCTAAGAAGTCTAAATTTTCCTATATTATTGTTTTAAGTAGTAAGCTGGAGGGAGGGTGTCATTTAAGGCTTGGGGGTAAATAAATGGCAGAAAAAACAGTGATTAAGAACAACAGGCCTGGGGAAGACCACACTCACAGGTCTGCTGGTGTTTGCCACTAAATGGTTTGTCACTGACACATCTCTGAGGTGATAATACCTTCTTCATAAATTGAATTCAAGGACACGTAGGAATAAGATTCAAAAGATGAAAAACAGTTAAGGGTAAGGTCAAAGTTTGATTTCTAGAAAGCTAAAAGCAGAATGGATACCTTTCAGAGTTAATCAGCTAATGAATGCAGAATGGGCCAAATGAGCTAGTACAAAGAAGCATTGGGGAACAGTGGTTTAAATAATAAAAGGCAGGCTGGAATTCCTGCTAAGTTACAGAACATGGTACATCAGTTACAGAAAACAGGACTATAGTCACGCACTGCATAACAACATTTCAGTCAACAACAGACCACGTATACAATGGTGGCCACGTGAGAGTATAACAGCTGAAAAATTCCTATCACCTAGCGACATCTAGCTGTCAACATAGGTCAGCACATTACTCGTGTTTGTCATGGTGCTGGTGTAACCAAACCTACTACACTGCCAGATACATGAACATATAGCACTACAATTATGTATAGTACGTAATACTAGGTAACAAACAGCTGTGTTACTGGTGTGTAGTCTGTGCCTTTTATCCTTATTATAGAATGTATTGTGCCCATTCATTAAAAAACTAGTTAGCTGTGAAACACTATGCCATGTTACACAGGCAGCAGACCCATCCATTTGGTGTGTGCCGAGTCTCTTGATTGCATCACTTTCTCTTGTGCTTGATTTAATCTCATGTTTGTTTGTTTTTACTTAGTGTAGCTTAAGTTGTACAGTGTTTATAAAGTCCACAGTAGTGTACAGTAATGCCCTAGGGCTTTAAATTCACTCACCGCTCACTCACTGACTCCCCCAGAGCAATTTTCAGTTCCACAGGCTCTGTTCATGGTAAGTATCCTCTATAGGTGTATCACTTATTTATCTTTTGTATCACATTTTTATATTCAGCTATGTTTAGATACACAAATACTTTTTACCATTGTGTTACAACTGCCTACCATATTCAGTACAGCAACATGCTGTATGGATGGGTCTGTAACCTAGGAGCAGCAGGCTGTACCATCTAGCCAGGTGTGTCGTAAGCTAGACCATTTAGGTTTGTGTGAGTGCACTCATTGATGTTCACACAAAGAGGAAACCACCTAACAATGTGTTTCTCAAAAATGTATCCATGTTGTTAAGCAGAGCATGACAGCATTTCCAAAATACATTCTATAAAACCCACAGGGTAAAATTTTGTTATTTCTTCCTGCTGAGTTGTGCAACCATCTTCAAGATAGTTAAAACCTGTTTGTTTTGTAAAATATATTTCCCAATTACAGTCATTCTTCATCCAATTAAATATTATTTCTACCCCCATTAATTAAAAAATACTAGTTATCAGACAGAATAATTTTTTAGCAGTATACATTTTACTGTTATATTAAATGTGTATAAAATATTCGGTATGATATAAAACAAAATTAAAGGATTTATTTATGAGTTTTAAAATAAATTCTAATTATTCCCAAAGCTCAAATGCCAGAGTTTGATATACTCATGCAGACATATTTATTGAAGAAATAGAACTCTCATTGTCACATTTTTTCCCTTCTTCAATAACTCATAGTTTTAGCTTCTCATTACAGTATACTGTTTTAAATTAAGTAATAAGAAACAGACTATTAGCTCTATATAACTTTAAACTTGATTTTATTAATCTCTTACATTTAGTAAACTTACAAAATGTATTCTTAATTAAAAAAATAAGTCCTCATTTTGAGACATAATTTTCACATTTATTTTTTATTTTTTAAAGATTTTATTATTTTCAGAGAGAAGGGCAGGGAAGGAGGAAGAAAGGGAGAGAAGCATCAATGTATGGTTGCTTTTTACCTGCCTTTAGTTACGGACCTGGCTGGAGACCTGTCTGGAGACATGGCTTGCAACCTGGTTATGTGCCCTGGCTGGGAATTGAACCAGTGACCTTTGGGTTCACAGGCTGCTGCAATCCACTGATCCACCAGCCAGGGCACATTTATTTAAATTGAAAAGTGAAATTCTGCTTTCCTGAGAAAATAAGGCTGGTTTATCTGATTGATTTGATAATAAGGACCACTAATTGGCAAAGTTTACCTGGTTACTATTTTCCATAAATTAGGTTAATTAAATCTGCAATCCAAGGGTTGGCAAGCTCTATAAAAATATTGTACTGGCAAAAATTTACTGAAATTACTGCCTTGTTTTTTTATTTCCCAAGTCTTTTTCATTACATCAGATTCAACTTACTGCATCTAATGATGAAAGAGCAGTGGGTATCAAGTAACTGTAATTAATAGTCATTTATTTGATAAATCTTAGAGAAGCCTTTTGTACCTACTTCCCAGAAATTGAGAACTAAATGACTCTCATGATTGAATAACAAATCTTTTTAAAAGTCAGATGGTTTTTAATTCTTTGTTTTCAACAAAATTAAAAGAATTAAGGGGGACAGCGGGGAGCAAAAAGGGGAAGGATGCAATACAACAACAATTTTTTAAAAAAAAATAAAAGAATTATTAGATGGTGGACCATTAGAAGTAGTTTTTTATTATAGATAACTGAACATTTGGCACAGAACTTGCAAAATATATTTAACAGGTTAAGTAGTGTTACTATGACAAAACTCCTCTGTCCCCTTCTATTTCAACAGGGTTCTCAACAATTAGATCAATAAAAAATGAAAAACTGAAATAGAATTTTCCAACATCGTTTTATGCTATTAGTAAAAAGTATTCAATTCATCCATCGATATATGAACAAATTGGGAAAAAATTTCCATATATCTTGAGATGAATTTTTTTTTCAACACTTTATTATTGAAAAATTTAAGCATAAACTAAAGCAGAGAATGTAGTAAAATTCACCCTCACCAGTTTCAATAGGTATCCTGCTGTTTCTAACCAAGGGAGGGTATTTCTAATTTATACTATACTTATATGATTATGTCTTAGTCAGTTTGGACTGCAATAGCAAACTACTGGATAGCTTATAAACTACAGAAATTTATTTCTCATAGTTCTTGAGGCAAGCAAGTCCAAGGTCCAGGGGCCAGCAGATTTGGTGTCTGGTGAGAGCCTGTTTTCTGGTTTATAGATGGCCCTCTTTTTCTGTTTTCACAAGGTGGAAAGGGTTTGGGAACTCTCTGGGGTCTCTTTCATAACGGCACTAATCCTATTCATGAGGGCTGCACCCTCATGACCTAAGCACTTCCCAAAGGCCCTACCTCCAAAAATCATTATGTTGGGGGTTAGGTTTCAACATATGGATTTGGGGGGAGTGCAGGCTTAAACATTCAGACTACAGCAGTTTATATATCAGCTATTTTAACATTAAAATAGCTATTTTTAATGCTTAGGACCTTATGATAGGAAATACACATCTTTAATTCATGTGCATATATTTTTAAAGATTTTATTCATTGTTTTTAGAGAGAGAGAAAGGGAAAGAAACATCAGTGTATGGTTGGTTGCCTCCAGCTGGGAACCTGGCTGGAGACCTGGCCTGCAACCCAGGTAGGTGCCCTGACTGGAAATCGAACCAGCAACACTTGGGTTCACAGGCCGGTGCTCAATCCACTGACTGAGCCACACCAGCCAGGGCCATGTGCATATTTTTATTGCAAATAATTTTATCCTCACCAGCATAAAATAATGTAAAATTTAAATATGAAAATTCTTTTAGGAAATTTAAGAGCAACAGTTTTAAGGATCATTTGTTAAGGAGACAACAGTTGTGTAGTGTAAAACTTGACCAGTTTCAACCTGGTTAAGTCTTCCCCAGCTCTTCAGCTTCATTTTATGGTTTTCTAGTGCAGGCAAACCCTACACATTGTTTATAGTTTATTGTCTGGTGGGGACAGGAGTAGTTGGGAAAGTTTGACAAAGCTTATCCCTTGGGTATCTGACAACTTCAGACTGTGACTCAGGAGCACAGAGTAGGGCCCAGCCGCTGCACTGATTAGTTAGTCGGGATGGAAAGATGCCAGTGCAGATGAGGACACCGCAGAAAGCCCTTCCCAGCCCCCGGCCTCAAGCGTCAACTGTCTCCCACTGGCCAAAGGAGATGGCCGGCTCCTGTCTTAATTTAAAATGTTTGTACAATATGTACTTGTTCATCATGGAACTTTCACATTAATTTTTTTAAAATACTGCACTGAAATAGTATATCAACTACTGAGTTTTTTAAAATAGCTGTTTTGTTTTTATTGATGTTTTCACGTGAGCACCCGACCCCGCTCACCTGTTTCTGGACTTGTTTTTAGAGCTATTTCTCAAAAACCTCCCTGGTGGAAAGCACCTCAGCCAGACTCAGAGTGTGTGTGTGTGTGTGTGGTGTGGTGTGTTTGCTTCTTTGGGTAGGTTATCTAGAAGTCATGGATGTTTTCTCTCCCTCTGAAAGGAGAAGAATTCACCCAAAAACGGTGAGGAAACCCCATGAGGATTTCCCGCTGAACACGAGGCTGCACCAGAGGGGCCCTGTGGTGCCGCAGGCCCCCAGCTTCAAGTTGTCCTGGGCATGCCTGGCTGCTCCTTCCTCTTTAAAGAAGCCCTTTGTTCCTGGCACCAGAGGCCCGGCTGGGGCCATGAGAGGGCTCAGGGGCAGCCCCAGCTCACTGAACTCCCTCCCACAGGCTAGGAGGGGTGCAGCCGCTCAGGGCAGGTGTCTGGTGGCTGCCCGCATTCCTCCACGGCCACATGGTCGGCTGTTCTTGTTCTATTCAGGCAGTGTCACTTGAGTGGAACCCATGAAGGGCGCACTGATGTTTCCTCAGTAGACATTTTTAAGTGTCTGCTTTGTGTCAGAAACAGCTTTAAGCTCTAGGAGATGAATGAGTGAAGCAGCCTCCTAGGATGCTCAGAGGCAGAGAGGAGTGGTACTAGGGCACTAGAAACTCCAGTGCTGTTGTTCCCGGACAGGAGCCAGCGTGCGGGAAAGATTTTGAGCCACTGGTCCAGGTGATTTTGAGAGTATGTTTATTGAGGCTGGGTCAGTGGAACAGAGGAAGGACTGCGGGTAGAATAACAGGAGAGAGAGTCTAGGCTGTGCTCTGCTTTGGCTCCCTAGAAACGTTATAAGGAAAGAGTGAGCAAGGCGGGGCTGCTGTTGGCTCACCTGGAAGTCAGAGGAAGGGGCGCCCTGAGACAGGATCAGGGGTAAGTAAGCCCAGGTTGGGCTGCCACTGCCCACTGCTGCTGCCGCTGTGGGTCTCCTTGACACACTTAGAGTTTAGGAGGAAGTAAAATGTTCCTGCTTGGGAAGGGGTATGGACATGCTCTAGAGTGAGCTCACCCAGGGTCTTGAGAGTTTTAAAAAAATTTTTTTCTGCAGGTGAGAATCTTAGGGAAGCTTTTCAGCAGAATATTCATCAGTTTTCCAGGTGCATTTTTAATATGCTGATATGTCAAAATGAGCGCATGGTGGGGGAGGGGTTGTGAATATTCTTTGATCCGTTAGGCTGCTTTACTTTTATCTTGGGCCTGTCTGGCTTTTAATGGGGTTTTTTGTTATTTGTTCTTCTGACTGCATCTGTCCTTGGGGTTAGCTGGCACAAATGGCTTTAATTGGGTCTCTGTTCTCTGTTTTCCCAGACCAGGGAGACTTTACGCTACATGTTCTCTGATTAGGGAGGTGAGGTATGAACCATTCACTCTCAAGCTGTCCCTGGTTAGGGGAGATAAAGTCTTTTAATTCATCAGCTGGCTGTAAGTTGCTCAAACTGTTTGGTCTTGTTTAAAACTTTTTTTTTTTAAAAAGATTTTATCTTTAGAGAGAGGAGAAGGGTGGGAGAAACAGAGGGAGGGAAACATCAGTGTGTAGTTGCCTCTCATGTGCCCACAACTGGGGACCTGGCCGGCAACCCAGACATGTGCCCTGACTGGGATTCGAACCAGCAACCCTTTGGTTCACAGGTTGGCACTCAATTACTGAGCCACACCAGTCAGGGCTAAATTCTTATCTCAGTTTCCCCATTCCACTTGCCCAGGAATTTTCCTAGCTTCTTATTATCTTATCACACTATGGGGAGCAATGGGATACTGAACTGAGTCTACAGTGAATAGCGAGTTTCCCAGCAAATCCTGGGCAGCAGGCGCAATGAGAAGACTGTGGTCCAGGGTCTCCTGCTCACACCTCTCAGGTGCACATGAGGCTGCAGAACCTTTGGGGTCAGAAAGTCTGGATGGGACCCAAGATGCTGCAGCTCCTGTGTGAAGAGGCAAGGAAGATGCATCTCAGTAACTGTGAGGATGGCCAGATCAGTAGCAGGGCAAAGGCACAAAGAGATGGAGGCAGCATCCATGTGTTGGATGTGGAAAGGGTGGGGAGGGAGCACCAAGGAAATTTCAAATGTTCCCAAGACACAGATCATCTCAGAGCAGTGCCATCTGTAAATTGGCCCCTTCTTGTGCCTCCCATGCTGGTCCCTCATGTCCTCTACTTGCGAAAGTCCACTCTGCAGTTGCTCACAAGATGTCAGTGAACTGAGGTCCTGGCCACCCTAACTGACTCTGCATCTCTGCCAGAAGCACAGCCTTTCCAACGGTGTAGTGTCAACCTTGTGGGATTTTGCTAATCTGAGCTAAATACCCACAGGAAGAAAAGTCATAGAATAAGCTTGTAGGTTCTTATAAGTTTCTCCCAGTGTAGATATCTTTCTCAATAACTGAAGATCTCTGGGTCTGAACTTATTCTAGTCTAGAAACTGGATGAAGGGCCATATCTTCATGGTTGCTCATTCACATGATCTGAAATAGGTTTTAGCTGTGCAAACCAAGCAGAAATCTAGTGGGTGGTTCACCCATTTGAACCCAGCACTCTATAATCACTTGCCTGCAGAGTTATTTGGGGTCAGAGTCATTCTGATGTTATGACCACCTTCTTAGCTGTGATTCTAAACTCCTGAATTTTCCCTTTTCCCTTTAATTTGGGGGTCTGTATTAGTTGTCCTTTTGCTGTTGTAACAAATTACCACAAGTTTAGTGGCTCAAAAGAACGGAAATTTATTCTCTTATAGTTGTTGAGGTCAGCAGCCTGAAATCAGTGTCAGGGGGCCACACTCCCCCTGGCAGTCCCTGCCTCTGGTGGCTGCTGGCATTCCTTGGCTTGTGGTAGCATCTCCCTGATCTTCAAGTCTACATCCCAGCCTCTCTTCTGCTCCATCTTCACACCACCTTCTGTGTGTGTGTCTGTGTGAAATCTTTCTCTGCTTCTCTGTTGTAAGGACATAGGAATGAATTTAGGCCCCACCTGGACACATCTGCAGAGATCTTTTTTGTTTTTTTCCTCCCCTCCATCTAAAATAACCTTCACAGGTTCCAGAGATAAGGATGTGGGTGGATATCTTGTCAGGGCTGTTTTCCAGTTACTGCAGGGCCTCCTCTAGCTGTGGTCACTTACTTATAGGCCTTCATAGATGGTGTTTTCTCAGCAGAAAACACCAATACCTATGAAGCCTTGGAGCAATCTTACTGGGCCCTTGGGGGCCATAGTTAGGAGGAAGAGGTGGGTAGCACACAATCAGTTCATTCCAGCATCAGTGTCCCCAGAAATCTCTGAATTCTGGGAATGTTTGGCACCTGAACAACACTGAACCACCACTGAATGAAGGCTGCTATTTTTTTTAAAAATATTTTATTTCATTATTTTCAGAAAGAGGGGAATGGAGAGAGGCAGAGAGGGAGAGAGACATCAATGTATGGTTGCTTTTCACCTGCCTCCAACCACAGATCTGACTGGAGACCTGGCTTGCAACCTGGTTATGTGCCCTGGCTGGGGAATCGAACCTGCGACTTTTGGGTTTGCAGGCCAGCACCTTACCCACTGTGCTACCAGCCAGGGCCCTGAAGGCTGCTATTTAACTGCTCAAGTAAACAACTGGTTCTCTCTCTGAGGTTTAAACCAACTCCCACATTTATTCTCATTTTTTGCCGACATGACTTTGGTGTGGAGGCCACCCCCTCCCAGCATTGACTTTATCAGCTATCTCAGGTCTGGAAACAGCTTTCTTGGGGGAGGGAATGGCATGGGAGGATCAGCAGAGTTTGAGTATTTGTGAGTCTGGAGAATTGTGAGTCTAAAGCCTCCTAAATGCTTTCACTTTGATGCATACAGTCCCATTCTTTCTGGATTATTGAACCAATTTTCACATAGATATTTTGTAGCTATTTCAACCTTGTGACTGTGAGGCATAAATTATTGAGTATAGGGATACAAAAAAGTAAAGTTCACTTATCCAGAAAGCTCATTTACATGAAAATTTTCAAACTCCAATTATAATAAACCAAACAAACCCCCAATAATAACACAAAAAGCCCAAGACAAACAAAACATCAATTGAGATCTTTTTTAATAATTTGGAAGAGATCCTTTAGGTTAGTTTCCCTATTGCATGGAGCCAGGGCTAGAATACTGGTTCTCAGGGGTTGAAAACCAAAGGCAAGGCTATTCAAAGGCCATGCCTCATCATGCATCATGGCTGCAATATAACCTAGTTTAATTCCTTCATAGAAGAAAATGTTATATTGTAAAAAAGATTATTTACTGATTTAGAAAACACCTTTTAGGTATAAAACTATTTACTGTAGCACATTGTACAGGGTCCACAAAAGAATTAAACCTTTCTCTACTATCTCATAGCTACCAATTTCCTTCATGAGCATGAATTTTCAACCCCATTTCACAGATGAGAAAACTGAGACTCAAAGAATTTAGGTACTTATGGAAGGAGCAGTTAGTGAAAAGGTGGGGCTGGGATTCCCATCTGAGCCACTCTGGGTCCAGTGTCAGTCTTTTAACTGCACCAGTTTTCCTAAATTTCAGTCATTTGAAAATCATCTTAAAAAAAAAAAATCTTGCCAGCCTGCAAACCCAAAGGTCACTGGTTCGAATCCCCAAGCAGGGCACATAACCAGGTTGCAAGCCAGGTCGCAAGCCAGGTCTCCAGCCAGGTCTGTAGCTGGAGGCAAGTGAAAGGCAACAATACATTGATGTCTCTCCCCTTCTCTGCCTCTCTCCCTTACCCTCTCTCTAAAAATAATAAAATCTTTAAAAAGATTAAGAAGAAAAACAAAACTAAATCTATATTTACCTGTGGTAATTTTCATTGAATGGACTGACATTTTTTACTTAAATGTATTTAACTAAAAGGAAACTTCACATGGCTACCACAAATGAGAACTCATATTTAAGACAAGGATAGAAATGATAATAAAGATAATAATAAAAGTGCAAATCAATAAATCACAGCTGAACCATCACCTGTTGAAGGTCTAATCTGAGGTCAGCTTTCTCTTTTAAATAGGATGATGATTTAGAAGTAAAAAATGTTCTAAGAGTCATCTATTTAAGAGAGGCAGGACAGGGGTGTAAGGGAAGCAAGCACATGGTGGCTTCTCGGCTCTGGAATATTGTTTATCTGTTGTTAGTTCCACATGTTCAGTTGTGAAAATTCATCAGGTTATACACCTATCATTCACTTTTCCTGTTATATCTTAATGCAATTTAACAAGCTATATGAAATAAGATTTTCATCAACCTATGATCATTGGCACCTATCCAATGCCAAGAGGAATTCCCAATTTTAGGTGCAGAGAAGAAGGTAACTATTCAATGCAAAATAGCTCAGTTCTGTAACAAAATAGATGTGAAAGCAGCATGGCGCTGGCACAGCTCAGCTGCGATACAACGGAGCTGTGGGTAGCCCTGGGGCCAGGCCCCTCTCCGGGTGAAGAGCTCAGCTCAGCTCCTGCTCCTATCCAGTCTGCTCTGCCCCATCAGAGCCGGCCTGCCTTGCTTTGATCTGCTTTGCTCTGGCTGGCACTAGTCTTGCGTCACCGTGTTCGGGAGAAACTCAGTTCAACTGGCAACTGTAATAATCCAGAAGTGGAGAGCCCCCTCTCAGGGCCAGAAAGGAGCTGGCTTGTATGGTAGGAAGTCCCTGGCCTGGTCCCTGATTGGTCCGTCCTCATGCAAATGAGGACTTCCAAATCTTCGTTGTTTGATTGGCCCAAGAGCAGTTTGCCTTAGTGGCTGCTGTGTAGAAATGGCTGTTAGCCTGTTTTAAAAAATTTGAGTCCAGTTTGCTGTCAGGAGCTCTTCTTAGTAGGTGTTTTCTCTCTAGGGGTTCATAGCTTTTTTTGATATCTAAAACGGGAAAATTAGTATGTTGTGAATTGCCGGTGCTAGTAGAGGCATATTTCAAAGGCGTAGGCCAAGAGGAACACGGTCTGCGGTGGACACCTCTTGCCTCCAGTCCAGTGTACAGTACACACCGCGGGTGCTCATCCACCACGCCCCAGGGTTTTCAGACTCTACCTTCCAGGCTTCCCTGGGCCTGACGGGACCCTGGCTGAGCAGCCGCCCCTCACTCCTGCCTCCTCAGGCCCCAGTGCTCGACAGTGCAGACAGCTACTACCCAGCGATCTTGAGTCCAGCATCTATGCCCCAACCGGGCATCTCTACCGCCACAAGCAGAAGATTTTTCTTTCTCCCCCAACCAGAAAAGAACTGGGAGTCTGGAGGCAGCCCTGCTCCTGATGGCGCAGCCCCTGCCCAGCCTCACCCCCAGGCCGCTGTCCGTGGTGCTGTAAGCGATCGCCCGCCTTTGCCCTGGCCCTTGGCCTCAGCAACGGGTCGTACCACCCTTAGCTCCGCCCTTCCGTCGCCATCCCACCCCTTGGCCCTGTCCCACTCTCCTATCCCTCCTCTTGAAACTCTTCCTCCGCCCCGCTCCCGCCTAGCCTAACGGTCTGCTTCTGGCACGTTTTGACCGCACCTCCTGGGCCTCCCCTCGCCCTGATGCTGAGGGCCCGCCGCCTTCGCCCAGGCTCCGCCCATCCCCCCACCCCCACCCCCCGCTCCTCGGGAGCTTCCGCTTCCTCTCGCGAGGTTTGTCTGCGCCGCACAGCAGCCCGGGGAGCAATGCATCTGTGCTCGGGGAACCTGGAGTAACACTGCCCACAATTTCTTCCTCTTATATGGGCACGGGTGCATCAGCCTCCATCCCAAGGCCTCCGGTCCCCTTCTCTGAGTGCATCCCATACCCACCGCGGGTCCGCGGCCACCTCCCTCCCGAGCCTAAACTTCAGGATAAGTAGGCCACCGTCACCCTCACTCTCCTGCTCTTACCCGGCTCACCCGCCATTCTCGCCCCTCGCCCATAGTTCTGTCACCACTCTTCCCTCGGTTCCTTCTGCTCCAAGACTTGTGCACCTCTCGTCATCCCGCGACCTACCGTGCGGCCCCTTCACTGCGCCAGAGACGCACTCGCGGCGGGGCTGGGACCTCGAGTCGGGGGTCCGGCTTCCCGGGGCTGGGACCTCTGTACTTGGGGGTCCGGTCTCCAGGGGCTGGGACCTCGATAGCCGGGTCCAGCCTCGGGGGTGGGCCTGGACCTGCACCTCCGACCCGCGCCCTCTGGGGATGTCTCTGGGAAGCGGAGGTCAGGGTCGCTGATTTGTCGGGAGAGCCGGCACGCTTCTGCAGCCGGGATTTTGGGGGGGGTCTGGGGCGGACAAGAGCTCGAAGGCCCCTCCTTTTAGCGGATCAGGGGTCGGCGGGAAATTCAGGACCGCTAGACGTTTGGATCCCGTAGGACAGTCTGTTCCCGAGGAGAAAGCCGGCGGGCCCTTTGACTAAACATGGCTAAGAATTATGTACACGTGCTTAAACTTTACAGCTACTTTATGCTTGTCCAGGGTTCTCTGAAAATTTCATCGAGGGATAGCAGTTGAATTTAAGAAAAAAAATCAAGAAGTTGACAGGAATCACGCACGTAGGTACATTGCTTTCCTAAAGGGAATAAAATAAATGCACCGGAATTGAGAGCATAAATTAGTTGTTACGTAAGGTTCATTTCGGCTGTCCTTAGGAGCTCAGATGTAAATGTTGGCTACTGTCTGGATGGTGGATTCAGAGTTGGATTAGAGTAACTAATAGCTCAGACCCACATTCACAAAACAGGACTTAAGGGGATTTTTTTTTTTTGGGGGGGGTGTTGGGGGCTCTCAATACAACAGCAACCAAACCAGGTTCACATTTGTATGTATATATTTTACAAATATACAGGCAGTAATACTTTTGATTAGAATAATTTATATATGGAAGTTCTTCATTTTTAAATGCTACGATTTAAAATATTTTCTCATTTTTAATGCATGTTGGCTATATTTTTGATTTGTAGCACCTTTTCCCAAGAACTTCAAGTACAAAGAAGGAAACCAGAGAATGGAGTAAACAGGCTGTTAGGAGATGGTAGGAGATACTGGAAGTAAATCCAAGCTTAACTCAATCCACTACTTTATCCTTGAGCCACTAAATACCTGTGAACACAATGGAAATGTGACATATTAATGGACCAAAAGATTCAAAAAGAAGTCCTAAAACTGAGTTCTCTAAACCCCCAAAAAGGGTCCAGGAGTTGTTTCCAATCTATGGGGAAACCTAAAGGAATCTATTAGAAAGAGAGCAATGATAAAGTTGCACACACGAGATATAGTTTCCTTTTTTGTCTCAAATCACTCAGTACAGGAAGTTATGCTAATCAGAAGTTCTGATGGTCTTATCTGTGGTAAAAGGGAAATTGTGGTTGTCAGATAAAATCTTTTCATATATAGTGAGAGTGGGAGGTAGGGCAGAGTGGGCTGATGGTGAAAAATGTGGAAACCATTCATCTGAAAAATTTGAACGTTTTATCGGTCTTTAAATAGAGTATTGGGCCTGTCTTAAAAAAGAACTTCTCAATCTATTTGCAGTTCTTTTCTAATTACTAAATATTCAAGTTAACAATCATCTGACTTAAAAGCTAATATTAGCTCTTTAGTGATCTTTGTAGACAGGGGTAATAAAAAGGATTCTAAATCTTGCGCTGCACATCTGTTTTTTGAAGCAGTCTTGCTCCAAGGGAATTCTTTTATTACTTAGCCAAAAAAACAAAACCCAAAACCAACAACAAAAAAACCACCAAAGTGATCAAAAGGAGAAACAATATCTTACTCTCAGTTTCTCAGTAGGTCCAGCCACACACAAAGCCTTGCGATGTTTCTCGTGTCCATGTTTTGCCCCAGTGCTACGAAGCCATGGCTTCTGCTTCGAACCCACTTGGTCCATCTGAACATCCAACTAGGGTGGCTTTACTTGGGATCCCCCAGAACCTGAAGCGCACTTTCATTTACTAGTTACTATTTACATTGTATTCCGTGCTCTAAGGATGTGCCCCAAAGCGTACCCTCACTTAAGCAGGTACTATGTCTTTATGCAACTTTGGGTACCCAGCACAGGCCTGCATCTGGTACATAAAAACACACATGTTTGTTGGATGTGTATTGTCAATCAGCCAGCAAAATGCCCAAATGGTTTTTTCTCAAGTAATAGACACCCTTGTCGATCTTTAAAGACAACTCTTACTACTTACATTCTGTTTTACAAATAAAGTTCTGAGAAATGTTTTCAGAAATACAACAATTTTAGAATTCAGATTCCTCTGCTGAAATTATTCCTTAAACCTTACAGTGCAAATATCAAGGCATGGTAAATACACAAAATAGTATATGATTTTATATGAAAAAAATAAGTATATCACAGAGAAAAGTCTAGCTTCTTACACAATAACCAGCCTGTTGAAATGTTTGATCTTATGTACACAGAGAACTACAACCAAAAGAAAGCAGTAATAACAAATCTCCATCATCAAAGTGCATATAGCAGGGAACTTTGATTTTGCTTAATACCCCGCCCATGAATGTATGTGGCCCTGCTGGGGTAAACACTTGTCACAGGAAAGGCTACATTTACTTGGGGGCACAGGTCTAACTAAGTGTTGGAAAACAGTGGCTTAAGGTAGATGGTGACCATCATAACACTCCCATTTTCCTTGGAAGATGATAGCCTGGTTGCTTTAAAGTTGCTAATAAGGATGCCTTTTTCAGAAACTTTGCATCACTGTGGAGTACTAGAGAATTGGGTAGTAACAGAGAAATACTTGGCCGTGCAATCACGCATTACTTTCTTGATGCACTCTGAAACCTAAGCATTGGTATTAGGCAGTTGATCCAAAAAGCAGCTTAGTGAAAAGTATTAGAACCTTTTGTCTTAAAGTACTGTCAATATGGTAATGGTTCACTCAGGCACTTGCTTTTCCAGAAACCTAAAAAAATCATCAATGATAATGAAGAAACGAAATGAAGAAATAATTTGGTGGCCAAAATAAGTGTAAAAACATTAATATAATACATTCATTTTTATATATTTTAAAAATGATTAAAGTCCAGTCATTTGGTTTTCTAGCCTCAGCTAAAGAGAAGGGGAGGCATAAAAAGGTGGATGTGATACCTGACAGAGAAGAGACAGGAAAGCCATTTAAAAAGAAAAAGATCCTTGGCTAGTGGCACAGTGGATAATGCGCTGGCCTGTAAACCCAAAGGTCACTGGTTCGATTCCCCAGCCAAGGCACATAACCAGGTTGCAAGCCAGGTCTCCAGCCAGGTCCCTAGCTGGAGGCAGGTGAAAATGCATTGATGTCTTTTCCTCTCTGCCCCTCTCCCTTCCCCTCTCTCTGAAAATAATTAATAAAATTAAACAAACAAACAATAAATAAAAAGGAAAAGGAAACTCAAATCACAATACTTGAATCCAAATAGCCACAGGCAACTTACATTTTCTAAGTGCATCATTGCATCTAACTGACATTCTCTGTGAAGAGCTGAGACAGAGAATTGGGGCCTGGAAGCTTGATCAAGAGTAGCCACAGTCCTCTGTAGAAAACTTTACTCTTGGGAGCCTAACAAACATCTAGTATTTTTCTGCTGTGTGTGTGTGTGTGTGTGTGTGTGTGTGTGTGTGTGTGTATACTGTCATAGGTTTTATATTTCTACCTTTATGTATAAATCTATGGGATACATTTTAGGCTAAGATAATAAGATTTTGTGTTTAAAAGAGCATTTCAAGTTTGTGAAAAATTCATTTCTGTACGATACCTTATATGGTAATGATGCTGTGGAAAAAACATGTTAGCATACAGCATGTTTTGTGAAAAAGCAGCAACATGTGCCTGCTGAAGTCAGGATTGTTTGTGATGGAAAATGAAAGGATTTCAGCAAATGAAGCAAATAATGCTGTAGATGTATTAGAATCACTAGGAAAAGAGGTGTTCTTTCCTTAGGCAGTATTGCCTGTGAATCACAGCAAGATTCTTTCTGTGCCACTTTCAGTGATGAGGTTAAAAATATTTAAAGATTGGAGATTTAATAACATTTCTGTAAAAGCTTAGAAAAATGGTCTTTTTTAAGACAAAAATTTGACATGTCTTTCATAAAATAAATCACTTGTTGATACTGTAGGAGAGCTTTTCTCCCCCCACCCCCAATAAATGTGGCGTATCATTTCAATCAGTTCTGCCACCCTGCTCCAGTGCTTTCACTACATAGTTATCTGTCTATGACATATTAAAATTACATGTCATTACCGATCATCACCTGCTTATGTCACGGGAAATCAGTTTTCAATCTCATCCATATGTGAGAAAAGTGCAAATGATGCTCAAAATATTTGCATAAAACTGGGCCAAGAGAGCATAACATTTACCAACAATTAAAAGGATATATTGGGGGGGAAGTCTGATGACTACAGCACCTGGTGGACACAGAAGTTCTCGTAGTCAACTCACTCAACTGTTAACATATCTTTAAGAGGTGAAGCTGAGCCCAGATTGATATTTACAGCTAATCTTATAAAAATGTGTGGAAACAAAGCCATCTGAAGGAAATTCAAGACCAAAAAATGTACTGACTGAAATACACTATATTATTCATATCAGTAGTAAGAGTGTTTGGAGAAAGACCTTTTTATACTGCTAAATCATGGTGGAGGCAGAAGACCAGCAGCAATGGAAGAGAACCTTTTACTCAGAATTACCTAAAGTGGAACTTCATGCTCACTTGAATGGGTCCATTAGTTCTAATACCATGAAGAAATTAATAGCTAAGAACCCAGATCTTAAAATCCATGATCAGATGACTATGATTGATAAGGGAAAGAAAAGAACTTTGGAAGAATGTTTCCAGATGTTTCATGTTATTCATCAGCTTACTACTAGCCCTGAAGATATTTTAATGGTCACAAAAGATGCCATTAAAGAATTTGCAGATGATGGTGTCAAGTACCTGGAACTAAGAAGTATACCTAGAATAGATAATACTATAGGGATGACTAAAAAAACATATGTGGAATCTGTACTTGAGTGTATAAAACAGTCTAAACAAGAAAACTTAGACATCGATATCAGATATTTGATATCAATTGGCAGAAGAGATGGCCCTTCAGTGGCCAAGGAGACTGTTAAACTTGCAGAAGAATTCTTCCTTTCTACTGAAGATACAGTTCTTGGTCTCGACCTCAGGGGAGACCCTACAGCAAGACAAGCAAAAGATTTCTTGGAACCTCCTTTGGAAGCAAAAGCAGCAGGTCTAAAGTTGGCATTACATCTTTCAGAGATTCCAAACCTCCACAAAGAAACACAAGTACTCCTGGATCTGCTTCCTGACAGAATCGGGCATGGGACATTTCTCAACTCTTCTGAGGGAGGATCCCTGGATCTGGTGGACTTTGTGAGGAAACACCAGACACCACTGGAACTCTGTTTGACCTCAAACATCAAAAGTCAGACAGTTCTGTCTTATGACCAACATCATTTCGGATTCTGGTACAGCATTGCCCATCCTTCTGTGATCTGTTCTGATGATAAGGGCATTTTTGCAACACACCTTTCCCAAGATTACCAGCTGGCAGCTGAAAAATTTAATTTGACCCCTTCTCAGGTATGAGATCTATCTTATGAATTCATTGACTACGTCTTTGCTTCTGAGAGCACCAGGTCTGAACTGAAGAGCAAGTGGAATCATCTGAAGCCCAAAGTGTTACATTTTAAAGCTGTAATGAGGTGAACTACTTTTGAGTATGTGTTGCAACCAAGATCTTTTTGCCATCTTCCTCTTAGTAAACCATTTACCTCTCCCTTTGAAGAATAGCAGCCAAGTAGCATGGGCTCCATCACCAGTACCTTACTCATGGTGGATGTTTAGTAAATACATCTTAGCTTGACATAACAGACTCAGATCTGACATAGCTTACCTATATGCTGCTTACTAGAAGGGACATGAATGTTGCTGCTAACTTCCCCATTGCACCACGGATAATTCTTTAGTGTTCCCTCTTCATTAGTAATCATAAAACTTAACGAAATTCAGAGTAGTTTTTCCTTCAAAGTCTTGGAACTACTAGACCAAGGTAAGGAGAGGGGGAAACAGATTGCCATCAAGACCTTTAAGCTTTCTAGCTTCTTACAACAGCTCTGTATTTTGTTCTGCTGACTGTAATCAGACTGTCTTAAGTACTCCCCACAATTGTTGATTCAAGGCTACACCGTATACCATTGGCTGGAGGGACTATCCAGTAGTCAGGGTTAATCTACCTTAGGTGACGAGTGACAGATAAAGCTAGGCGCTGAGACCTGGCTTTGTCCTCCTTGTGGTTAATTCCTCTGGAATCAAATTATTATTTTTTATTTTTTAGATGTTTCTACCTTACCTTTTCTTTTGACCAAAATGGAGCTACACTGGCCAGATGCCTCTTGGGCTCTAGGGTACTTTAGGCCTTTATTTATAGCCATTATTATTTTGTCGTCTCTCCGCCCACCTCACTGCATCCCAATTCCCTATTTCCAGCCTTTACTCTGACTTCCAGTTGTTCCAAAGTTTTGTTTCTGAAAGAGCCCATGATGGATGTAGGAGAAATTTAAACTGCCTAAAATATCCCCATGTGACATGTCATTGTAAGTACCATGATGTCAGAGGGTATTCAATAACATTTATATATATATCAAAACTTTGGGACATGCATCTCACTGGATAGCTATTTTAATTATAAAGTACATATAATTCAAAAAAGTTTTCATTTTAGATTTTGAATTAAAAAAAAAAAAGGATATATTATCCACTTAGTATGTGAGAAAACATATAAAACTCAAACTTATTTTTTGTCCTAGACACAAGGATGTAAACATCATAGAGAATGGTGGATCATATTTATTTTACAGAACAAAATATAAGTTAGTGCCAAAATCTGTTTTAAAAATGTTACAAAATGTACTTTCTAGTCAGTTGAGTTTGTTAGCATAAGTACTATTATGAACTTTGAATGTTTTAATTAATTTTAATAAGTACTATAGATAATTTTATATGATGGTCACATTTATCACAGTAATAACAAAAGATTTGGCTATAGTTTTCAGACACAGGAGTGGCATCACAGAAACTGGCAAAGAAGGTGGCTCCAGAGGAACAGTTTAAGAACACATTTTATTAAAATGTCTCTCAAAAGCTACTTGAAACATGCATTCAAAATAGTGTTGTTTTAACTTTTAAAACCTTACCTGAGGATATGTTTATTGATTTTTCAGACAGAGTGGAAGGGCAGAGAGAGAGAGAGAGAGAGAGAGAGAGAGAGAGAATGAAAGTGAGAGAGAAACACCCATCAGTTGCCTCAGGTAGGTGCCCTGATGGAGAATTGAGCCCGAAGCCCTTTAATGCTTTGATTCTTCAATCAGCTGAGCCACCTGGCCAGGAAAAAGCAGTGTTATTTTAATGAGTGGGCATGATTGATACTCTGTAATACATGTAGTAATGTGTTAAGTATACATTTTATAAAGATATTTTTAAAATATGTATTTGCAAGGTGCATTCAGTGAATGGAAGTGATGCCACTCTGAAATGAAGGTAGTCAAGTATTTAAGAACACATTTAGTATAAGTGGTAACAAGCTATGTTTAACATGGGGTTATTTCAGGGAGTAGAAGTATTACATACTCTTCAATGCATGTAGTAAAGTGTTTAATAACAGAAGATGTTACTAATAATCTACTTGGAGGAGAGGTTCAGCACATAATTATTCTGGTGAATGAAGTGATACCCATCTGTAATGCATGTAGTAAATTTTTAAAGAACATTTAGCCCTGGCTATTGTGGTACATTGGTTTGAGTGCTGGCCTGTGAACCAAAATGTCGCTGGTTCAATTCACAGTCAGGGCACATGCCTGGATTGTTGGCCAGGTCCCCAGTTGCGGGCCTTGGAAAGGCAACGGATTGATGTATCTCTTGCACATCAGTGTTTCCCTCTCTTTCTCCCGAGCTCCATCAAAAAAAAAAAAGAAAAGAGAACATTTAATAAGTTTCTAACAATTCACTTCACAATACATTTAACACAGTTATTTCAGTGAATTGATGTAACAGACATTCTGTAATACATGTAGTGAAATGTTACAGAACATTTTATACAAAAAAATTTTTAACAGTCTGCTTGCTGCATGTATTCAGTACAGAAATGTTCAGTGAATGAAAGTGATACTCAATGCATATAGTGAAGTGTTTGAAAAGACTTATAATGATGTTTGTGACAATCTACTTAAAGGGGCAAAGATAACAGCATTATTTTGGTGAGTAAAAGTGATACCCATTTCGTATACATGTATTAAATTAAGAACACAATTAAGATATTTCTAACAAATTACTTGCAAGATGTATCAAAAAAATAAACCAAAACAAACAAACAAAAAACAACCAACCTATCAGAATGGCAATCATCAATAAATCAACAAACAACAAGTGCTGGCAAGGATGTGGAGAAAAGGGGACCCTGGTGCATTGTTAGTGAAAATGCAGACTGGTGCTGCCACTGTGGAAAACAGTATGGAATTTCTTCAAAACACTAAAGATGGAACTGCCTTCTGACCCAACAATTCCACTGCTAAGATTATACCCCAAGAACCCTGAAACACCAATTCAGAAGAATGTTGGCATCCTTATGTTCATAGCTGCACTATTTACAATAGCCAAGTGCTATTGTACAACAGCCTAAGGTGTCCATCAGTGGATGAGTGGATCAAAAAACTTTGGTACATTTATGCAATGGAATATTACGCAGCAGAAATAAAGAAGGAACTCCCACCTTTTGTTACAACATGGACAGAACTGGAGAGTATTATGCTTAGTGAAATAAGCCAGCCAATGAAAGGCAAAATATCATATGATCTCACCTAATACAGGAGGCTAATGAACGAAATAAACAAACCAGCAAAATAGAAGCAGAGGCGTGGAAACAAGGAATAGACTCTCCATGTGTAGAGGGGAGAGGGAGAAAGAGGCAAAGAAGTGGACGTGTTTAGTCAAGGAGCTATTATAAATGACCCATGGGCACGGACAACATGTGGGACTGACCATGGGAGAGGGGATAGGGTGGGTGGGGCAGGGGAGAGCAGTGGGGGCGGGGAATGGGATAAATGTAATACAACAAAAATTAATTAAAAAAACAACAGAAAATCTCAACCCTGTTATCACTTTCAAACAACCCTGAATGGAAGTGATAACCACTGTGTAATGGATGTAGTAGAGAGTTTAAGCACACATTTACTAAAAAAGTTTCTAATTAGCTGCTTAAAAGATGCATTATTATTTTAGTGATTGGAATAAAAACCCACTCTGAATGTAGTGAATTGCTTAATAACACTTCTTGCAAGATGTTTTTTAACAAGCTACTTGAAAGATGCATTCAGGTAAGTGTTATTTGAACAAATAAACATGATACCCATCTGTAATACATTTACTGAAGTGATTAAGAACTTTTTCTATAGGTGTTTCTGTAAGCTACTTGCAAGATGCATTCAGTACAATTTTATTTCAGCATATGAAAGGGACACCCACTCTCTGATGCATGTAGTGAAGTTGTTAAGAATTTACTTAATAAAGATGTTCTAACAAGCTAATTGAAAGATACATTAGGCACATTGTTATTTCTTTGGAAGTTTTACTTATTCTATAAATCATGTAGTGATATGTTTAAGAACATATGTATAAAGATATCTAACAAGGAACTTGCAGTTACATTTAGAAGTGTTAGAGAATGAAAGTGATACCCAATCTGTAGTGCATGTAGTGAAGTTTTAAAATTAACCCTAGTTATAAAGATGTGTCTACCAAGCTACTTGGAGATGCATTCAGCATAGTTTTATTTCAGTGACTATAATATATGATGTGAAGTGTTTTAAGAACAATTCCTATAAAGTTGTTTCTAACAGGGAATGAACATGATACTCACGTTGTAATACTTGCAGTGAAGTGTTTAACAACACATTTAACAATGATATTTCTAATAAGCTACTTGATAGATGCATTCAGCAGACAGTTATTTCAGAGAATGGAAGTCGTGCCAGGTCTCCAGCCAGGTCTGTAGCTGGAGGCAGGTGAAAGGCAACCATACATTGATGCTTCTCTGCCTTTCTTCCTCCCTCCCTGTCCTTCTCTCTGAAAATAATAAAATCTTTAAAAAAATAAAAAGAAAATAAGTTCAGCACAGGGCAAATTCAATATACATAAGTGATACCCATTCTATAATGCATGTAGTAAAGTGTTTAAAACACATTTAATTAAGATGTTTCTAACAAGCAACTTGCAGGATGCATTAAAAACCATTTCAGTGAATGGAAGTGATATTCACTCTTTTTTTTTTTTAATTTTACTGTTGTTGTATTACATCCATCTCCTCTTTGCTCCCGATATTCACTCTTTAGTGTGTGTAGTGAAGTGTTTAAGAACATTTCTTGTAAAGGTGTTTTTATAAAAGCTATTTGTAATATTGGTTCAGGACATGTTATTTCAGTGAGTGAAAGTAGTATCACTCTGAGTACATGCAGTGAAGTGTTTGCCAACACATTTATAAAGTTTTTATTTATTTTTTCTAAAATTTTATTATTTTTAAATATTTTTATTATTTTTAGAGAGGGGGGAAGAGAGAGAGGCAGAGAGGGAGAGAGACATCGATGTATGGTTGCCTTTCACCTGCCTCCAGCCATAGACCTGGCTGGGGACCTGGCTTGCAACCTGGTTATGTGCTGTGGCTGGGGAATCGAACCAGCGACCTTTGGGTTCGCAGGCCAGCACCTTAGCCTCTATGCCACCTGCCAGGGCCTATAAAGAAGTTTTTAATTAGCTACTTGCAAGATGTGTTTGCATTACTTCAGTGAATGGATGTAATACTCATCCTGTAATGCACAGTGAAGTTTTTTCTCCCTCTTTTCCTCTGGAACCCTAACAATTCTCACGTTCCTCTTTCTGGTCAAATCTGAAGAGAGACATCAATGTATGGTTGCATTTCACCTTCCTCTAGCCACAGACCTGGCTGGAGACCTGGCTTGCAACCTGGTTATGTGCCCTGGCTGGGAATTGAACCAGTGACCTTTGGGTTCACAGACTGGCTCCTTATCCACTGTACCACCAGCCAGGGCCAGAATTATCATTTTTTTTAAATTATGTTTTATTGATTTTTATAGTGTTTGCAGCTAAGTGCTCTGCTTTCACATATAGTAGCAGTCACCGCCTTAACTGAGCTGTTTAGGTCTTTGGTTCTTACAATTTACCAGGTTGGCTATTAGAAACTTTCTTCTATATTCCAGCAGGTGGCACTATAGCCCCGGTGTGAGGCTTTTCATTTGCCCACTAACCTTGGACAGTTGCCTAGCACACTCCCCGTCTCCTGGAGCTTGCTTTCCCTTACACGCTGGAGTAGCTGCCCGCACAAGTAGTCAGCCTCAGAGGAGGGGAAGGTTGGGTTTGGTACTTGGGACCTTGGGACCTTGGGGGGTTCCCCGGCCAAATGGGCAGATCCTCCAGCGAGGTACTCCCAGGTTTGTGGGCAGGCTTCCTGCTGAAGTTCTGAAGCAAACATCTGGAAACGCACACTTTAAAAAAAAAATTTATTTTTATTTTTTTATTTTTAGAGAGAGGGGAAGGGAGGGGGCAGAGAGGGAGAGAGACCTCAGTATATGGTTGCCTTTCACCTGCCTCCAGCTAAGGACCTGGCTGGAGACCTGGCTTGCAGCCTGGTTATATGCCCTGGCTGGGAATCGAACCGGTGGCCTTTGGGTTTGCAGGCCCATGCCTATCCACTGAGCCACCAGCCAGGGCCTTGACACGCATTCTTTAACGTTTTAATCTTTTTATCCCCCTCCCCATCATGGAGGCCCCTCCTTGGAAATTCAGAAGCTGCCTGAGAAAAGTAGGTTTCTCCACTTGCAACCTGAACAGGTGGAAGCAGGGCAGCCTCTCACCACTTTCACTTTCTTCCTGTCCAGCGGTCGCTGCTTTCCACCTCCTCCGCCACAGATGTTTCCACTGCTGCCACCAAAGAAAGAGCTTAGCCGACGGATTGCAGTATTTCCCCGAGGTGGGTGTAGCTCCGCGAGTTTTCCCTCGTTTCCAAACTTCTCTCTATCGCCCTCCCATGGCCCGCTGGAATCTCCCAGCCCGCAAGCTGGACTTCTACGAAGTCCCACCTGCCCCTGCGTATCTATCTGCTCAGGTTTGTAATCTCTGGGTATTTTCCCATCACAGCAAGTGGGGGTGGAGCAGTGCACCACTTCCTTGGATCCTCAGCCCTTCCTGGGTCTTGGTTATTTCTTTTCTGATGCGCGGATGTGTAATAATCGTCTCAGGCCCCTTGGTGTAAGTTGTGGCAGGCACTTTTGTTTGTTTATTGATCTCTAATAAATGGTTTTTAAAAATATTTCATTTATTTATTTTTAGAGAGAGGGGAAATAAGGGAGATAAACATTGATGTGTGAGAGAAATATCAATCAGTGGCTCTCTCGGGTTCCTACTGGGGACCTGGCCCACAACCCAGGCATGTGCCCTGACTGGGAATCAAAGTGGTGACCTTTTGGTTAGCAGGCTGGTGCTCAGTCCCCTGAACCACACCAGCCAGGGCTACTTAGTGGTTTAAAAAAAAAAGGAGAGAAAAGAGGAAAGACTTATGCCTCCATGATGCTGATATCACTTATATCATCATTTTATTGATATTTAGAGAAAGGGGGGGCAGAGAAGGAGAGAGAGAAACATTGCTTTATGTTCCACTTATTTATACATTCATTGGTTGATTCTTGTATGTGCCCTGACCAGGGAATTAGATCACAACTTTGTTGTATCTGGACAATGCTCTAACCAAATGAGCTACATGGCCAGAGCTTATTTTATTTCTTTTCTTTCTTTTTTTTTTTTTAAAGATTTTATTTATTATTTTTAGAGAGAGGGGAAGGGAGGAAGGCAGAGAGGGAGAGAGACATCAATGCACGGCCACCCCTCACCTGCCTCCAGCTACAGACCTGGCTGGAGACCTGGCCCGCAACCTAGCCATGCGCCCTGGCTGGGGAATCGAACCAGCGACCCCCGGGTTCAAAGACCTGTGCCTTATCCATTGAGCCACCAGCCAGGGTTTATTTTATTTCTTGATGTAGACATTTATAGCCATAAACTTAGAACTTAAATCTTAGAACTACTTTCGCAGCATCTAATAAGTTTTGGTTAGTTGTGTTTCCACATTTTTAATAAAGATATTTTTTATTTTGATTTTGTTCCCCTTTTTGATTTGGTTGTTCAGGAATATATTTAATTGTTATGTATTAGTGCATTTCCCAGCTTTTGTCCTGCTACCAATGTCTAGTTTTATATACTTGTGGTAAAGAAAAATATATGGCAAAAATTTATTAAGAAAATATACTTGATAAATTGGTTAAGACTTGTTTTGTGGCCCAACATGTGATCTATCATGGAGAATGATTTGTTATGCTTGAGAGAAATGTGCCTTTGAGTGGAATGGTGTGTATATACAAGGTCTGTCAAGAGGAAGTGCGGCCACTGTTAATATAATAGTTTGCACGACATTGACATAACCTGGCAGCCAAGGAGAATGGATTGGAATGCACATGCATGAACAATCATGCCTTCAATACACTAGTCAGTGGGGGCAGTAGATGCTGTTGAGTGAGCATGTGTACTGTGTGGCCATCACATTCAAAATGATTGAGCAAGTAGAGCAACGAATCTGCACCAAATTTGTGCTAAGGTTGAACGTTTCTCCTTGGAAACTAGTCAGATGATTAAGAAGGCCGAAGCTATGGGCAACGGGTGATTGGAAGCTTTATCATGACAATTGCTTGCTTAAGCATCATATCTTGTGCAGAGTTTCTTGTTGAAACATCAAATCACCCAGGTGACTCAGCCCCACTACAGCCCAGATTTGGCACTCTGTGATCTGGCTTTTCCCAAAACTAAAATCACTTATGAAATGAAAGAGATTTCAGATAGATGAGATTCAGAAAAATGTGCTGGGGCAGCTGATGGCGATTGGGAGAACTGTGTGAGGTCCCACGGTACCTACTACGAAGGGGACTGAATAGTCATTGTCCTATATACAATGTTTCCTGTAACTTGTTACCTTCTTCAATAAATGCCTCTACTTTTCATATTATGTGGCTGGATACCTTCTGGACAGGCATCATACATATATATTTCTCAGATCCAGTTGGTCTGTAGCATTATATAAGGTTGTGTGTCCTTATTGGTTTTCTGTTTTAATTATCTATGTTCAAAGTGGGATATAGAAGTCCCCTACTCTTTTTGTATTGCTGTCTATTTTACTTTGGTTTTGTTAATATTTGTTTTATATATTTAGGGGCTCCCATTGGGTAATGATACTTTGCCTTTGCAGGATCACCGGAGTACAACAAAGAGTAGCTGCCCTCACACCTCCTACATACACACAAAAATGCATAAAAGGAAGATGAGCTGACTGATTGTACTCTTAAATACATCAGCCCCAAATGGCATCATCTAATACCATTTTTCATATATTAGATGAACATTTATGAAAACCCAACACTTCAGCCATTTTTTTCTGGTGAATTCTAAATTGTAGATGCATTGAAAGCTAAAATAGAAAATACTATGTTCATGTCACCACTAGTAGGAGGACCAGTGAAAATGTTTCTTGTTCCACAGTATTTTAAGAACTAGGGTTCCATGTTGTGTTCTCTGGTCTTGGTTGGAATGGTTGTTTTCTTCTTTGCTTGTTTGTTTCAAAATGCCAGCTCTGCTGTGCTTAGTTATATTTCCTTATGTAAGACCAAGTAGCTTTTATGTTCTCTTTTTTTAAATTTAACTTTATTGTTGTTGTATTACATCCATCTTTTTCCTCCCCTTTGTCCCCTTCACCCCATTACCCACTCCCCGACAAAGTCAATCCCACTTGTTGTCCATGTCCAAGCTTTTATCTTCTAACTAACATTGTTCTCCATAAATCTTGCAGAATTAGCTCTTCAGCTTTGCACTAATCTTCCTTCATGAAATCATCAGTACTACCATTACCTTGCTTTGCATCCACCTATCCAAGTAGCTCAGCATCCCAGGTCTGGTTCAAGGTCTTGGTGGTGTTGGGAAGACAACTCTCTGATGTCACCCTAAGTAGTGATTCCTCTCACTTCTGAACACCTATAACATTTATCATCTATATTACTCATTGGAGGAGTTTCATTTTCAGCCTTTTATTACTACATGTCCATGTCTTATGTTTCCACTAGACAGAAAGTTCCTTAAGAGTCAGAGCCATAGCTCATATTTACTTCTCTGTGTCCTCCACAGTACTTGCTCACGGCAGAATCATCATCAAGGTGTGTTATTTATTGTTAATTGTGTAACTCATGGGACTTCCTTCCCAACATTTGAGCCTCAAATGTCCACCAATGAAATGACTTGATTAACACTACAAAAGTGGATTTGGTTTGGGGCCTTGGAAGAAGCAGTATTGCTAAATGGGCAATGGGACCTAAGAGTAAAAGGAGATATAATTACCAAATCAACCTTTATCAGTTTCATGATTGTGTTGCTTCTCCCACTTCTTTTGTTTTTTAAAAGATTTAATTTATTTTTAGAGAAAGGGAAAGGGAGGGAGAAAGACAGGGAGAGAAACATCAATGTGTGAAAGAAACATCGATCAGTTGCCTCTAGTGTGCCCCCAACTGGGGGCCTACCCTGAAACCCAGGTATGTGCCCTGACTGGGAATCAAACTGGTGACCTTTCAGTTTGCAAGCCAGTGCTCAGCACATTGAGCCACACCAGCCGGAGCTTCCTTACTTCTTACCTCTGCCCCAGGGTTAGGAATGGCAAAGGCCATAATGAAATTGTTCCAGAAATACCATGGATGCCTGCTTTAAGTTGTAACTTCCTTGGTCACTCAACTCCTCAATTCAAATGAGATTATGCACATGAAAAATGCAAATAATAAAGGAACATGTGAGTAAATTCCAGTGTTTGTTTGTTTGTTTTACCTTGTTTGAAACTAGCCCACATGCTACAGAGCTATTAGGCCAGCTTCAGTGTTATTCTTCCTCCTTTTACAACCACCAAGACCAATGTTCAGATCTGATGGGAAAGGGAACCGGAGGATAAATTCCAGTGTTTTTAATTCCTTTGGTTTATACCATCATCAATTCATGAAGAAAGGTTCTCACCCAATTTCCTGAAACATCTTGGTTCTTAATTTAGATTTCACAGGAAACTGAGCTGTCATTTAATTGGTCTTATTGACATTTATAGAATCTGTCCTTTCTTTTGACCTGGGTTTGAGGAGTAGGAGATCAGAAAAAGAAAAGCATAGTGAAAACCTTAATGTTATTTAGAACTCTGAAGTCTCAAACCTAGAAGAATTGGGCAATTTTCCATATAATGTTTTGGCGTGTTAACACTCAAAAAATTAAATCTGACCAGAAAAAGAGAAAATCCCAGAGCATAGATGTAGATATAAGGAAGGCCTGGGCAGCAGAATAAAATAATTAAAAACACATTGCTAACCCTGGGGCTGATACGCACTTACCGGTGATATTTCAAGGGCTTCCTCTAATTGCTTCCTGTGGGTAACGCACAACATGCCAATGAATTGTTCCTTAGTTATCTTGCCTCAGGACTATTTGTGGTGAGGCATATCATACAGCGGTAAGGTAGATGTGAGTTCAAGAGCACCGTGTGATTCTCAGCTTATTACGTTGCGCATTTTATCACAAGTCTCATTTTATCCAAGGGCACCATCTCACAGGACAGATGCAGAGTCAGGAAGAAACTTGTCACAGGTCACAAGTAAGTTAGAAGCAGAGAAAAACTTACACTCGATCTTCTTTTTGATGCTCAGTTCAGGCAGGAGTCATTGTTTCATTTCAATTTGGTACAAATCAATAGGCATTTATTAAAGTTCATAAGGTGTAAGGTATAGAATTAGGTATTAGGTGGTTTAAAGATGGAAAAGACATTCTCACTCACACATTCACGTGGTATCTTTGCTGTCCTTCCCTATTCCTGAGCCTGATTTACAATCTGGCTGTATTCTCTCCTATCCATCTTCCATGATTCCCCTTTTTCTCTTGCTCTGGAAATCCCACCCCGATTCTTCTCTTAGTTTTAACTTATCCTTCAAGTCTTGTTTCCATTTTCATCTCTCTGAAACCGTTCCAGTCTATCCCTGCCATCACCGAGTTCCCAATTCCCCACTCCACATGAGGCTCACTGTTGGCATTGTTTTTCTGGCACTGAAAACTCACTGTCTTGTACTTTTGCCCAACTTTTCCTTCATATGACAATATATCAGCCTCACCTTGTGCTATGAGGTGCCCACAGTAAGATGGGCGTTGCCAAGGGCTGACCCCAAGATGCAATACTAAATGCAGAAGCCAGGGATGGGCAAGTTGGACAGTCCACTGAGCAGCAAGAATGAAGGTGCCTTTCATTTTCAGTCAGCCTTCTGCTGGGTTGCTCTAGGAGTCTTAGTTTCCAAGATGAGGATTAAAGACAAAGATTGGTTTCTTTGATCAGCAAAGGAAGGAAAGGTATAAAGGAAGGATGGTAATATCAGTCTTACATTGGTCTTATATCAAAGAAATTACTTTGAGTGTTAATTTCTCTGCCTCATAAGGGACATTACACAATAATTTCTCAACTCATTCCAAGAAAAACAGAACATTTTAAAACAAACCTGTTCAATTTGAAGAAAAAGGGGCTCAAATAATTGCTTCCCCCTTTAGTGAGATTAGACTTTAAAGGAACATAGGGATACATTTTGCCCATGGGAGGGATGTGAATTATTGTAAGTTCGGGGGCAGACTGTTGTAGGTAGCCTTCTAGGCTATCCCCCCGTGATCCCCACCTCCTGAAATCCATACTTTTATATAATCCCCTCCCCCGGTGTGGGGGCTGGACCTAGAGTATTGCTTCTAACGAATAGAATACAAGCAAAAATGATGGAATGTGTCTTTTAAGATTAGATTTTATAAGACTGACTGTCTCACTCTCTCCCATTTTGCCTGCTTGTTCGTTCACATTGGTGAAGCCAGCTGTCATGTGAGCTGCTCTTTGCAAAGGCCTCCAGGGCAAGAAATTGAGGGGTGCTTCCCGATAAAGGCGGTGAGGGGCTGAGGTGCTCGGTTAAGCCACCTGCGGGGAACTCAGTACTGAGTCCCCATGTCTGAGCTTGAGAGCAGGTCCTTCTCCACTTGAGCCAGCAACAGCTGACTCAGGCTGCAGACGGTGAGAGACCCTAAGGCAGAGGATCCAGCCAAGCCACACTTGAACTCCTGATATCTGTACAGTAGTGGTGAGATAAAATGCTGTTATTTTAAGCCACTAAGTTTTGGGGAAATTGGCTAGACAGTAGATGATATCTAAAACACTGTGAAGGACATGCTTTGCTTATGCACAGAAACTGAATAGGAAGACTCCATTTTTTTGCAACCTGATATTTTTACTTGAATAATCAACCATCTTATAAGTAAGAGACAGGATTTAGATATGATTTTAGAATCTGCACAAAACCCCTTCTGCCTGAGCAGCCTTGGACTGGGCTGCCAATGGGACAGAGCCCCTCTCTGGGTCCCCTCCCCTCCCCAGTGGTGCCTGCAGCTTGACTTGAAAATTAATCTTGTTTCTCATATTTTTATCATGGAGATGTGAAATTGGCAAACAAAAACACGCACAACCAAAGTGCTTTAGAAACTAAAATGAAGACATTATGATGTGTGTGCTCACATGAGAGAGAAAGGTAGAGAGGAGGGAGGAGGGAGGGAGAGAGGGAGAGAAGCCATAAACATCTATAGTCATCTTAATGCAGAGACAGTAAAATTTAAGAATAAATAGAAGAAACCAGCTGGTATATACATAGAGAGAAGAATGCAGAAGATGAGCAAAGAGAAGCATATGGTCCATGAGAGAGGAGAGCTGAAATGATAAACTGCTTTGGTTTTTGACGGCTATCAGATCAGCTGTGCAGTAGCTGGCTCTCACTGAGCTCACCTTTGCATTTAGTTTAGTCTGTGCCTGTTGCTTGCCGTCTGAAGAACTATGAATATGAGGGGTAGCTGCCACATATAAAAATTTCCATCCTCCTTTGGGATTTTACATCTCTATTAAGATGCACACACATTAAATAAGTAAATTTAAATCTCTATTAAAATGAACAGATACCTAGTAAGTTGAGTATTCAGAATTCAAACTTAAGCTAGGCCTAAAATGACAGGGGTTTAATATGTAGTACTGTATTAATAAAAGCATCCTGGTTTAGGATAAGGGTCTGGTATTCAGATAAGTGTTCTGGCGAACGCTGAAAATGCAACAATAAAATTAAAACAAAGAATGTCGGAAAGTAAGCGGGGGGAGAGAGAAATGCCCAGACCCGCACGGCATCCTTGAGTCACTTCCCCACCAAACTGCTGAGTCTGGAAAAGGAAGACATGGTCCGCTTGTCCAAGGAGCAGGTCTGGCCCAGTTTGCTCACCTATGCGAGCAGTTAAGGAGAAGCGCGGGCCAGGAAGATGTCAGCATGATGCGGGCATAAGCCGCAAACAGACGAGATCCAGGCTGCGAAAGGCCGCTGCCGGGGCCCGGCGCAGCCGCTCTGCACCTCGGCCTGCGAGCACCTGGGGAGCGGGACTCGGGCGACACGCACAGGCAAGAGCCCGGCTCCCTGAGAACAGAGCAAAACAAAACAAAAACACCAGACAGTTTGGATGTGCTGGAGAGGGGAAGCGGACCTTTGCCCCATCACACTCCGCCGAGGCCGCAGGCAGGCTGGACCCGCGGGGGCTGCCCAGGGCTCCTTCCCAGCGGTCTCCTGCAGTGGTCAGGTGCCAGGCAGGGGCCCCAGACTGGGGTGAGGCAGAACCTCGCAGCAGTCCGGCTGGAGCAGGACGGTGCTGAGTCTGGACCAGCGCCGCCCTCCCCCCAGGGCAACACTGCACTGGGATAGGGTGTCCGGCAGCAGGGACCCCTTCCACAGAGGACATGCAGCATGAAGACCTCTCCTGTGGGGGTGGAAAGCAGTGCGTGAGTGCCTGGCTACTCCAGCTGTGCACGTCGTGGCTGAAGGACTGTCCAGCATCACGCTGAGGAATGGGACCTCCAGTAACGTGGAGGACGGAGACAGTGAAGAACGCAGGTAAGAAAATCAAACGTGGTGCCTGCTGTCTGCTGCCTGCGGTCTGCTGCTGTCTGCTGCAGGACAGCAGACCTGTGTGTTGTCAGGATGCAGCACACAAGCCTCGGAGGAGCCACTAGGGGGATCTCCGCACTGTGACCTCGGCGCTCCGCACACCTGCGTGCTAGACACACACCTCCCGCACTCCCCTGCTAGCTGGGGTGCTCACTCCGGAGTAGGTCAGACGACAGAAAACCCACAAACTGGAGCCACAGCGCCACCTTCTGGGAAACCAGAAATTTCCTGCGTCCAGTCTAGTGAGTCCGAACAAGAGAACGCACAAAAGCTTCAAAATTCTGCCGCAAGAGGGCACAAAAAGAATGAAGCAAGCCTATCCTAAGTAAATCTAGGAACCCCCAGAGAAACAACACCAAGTCACTGTAGCCCATGGCAAGATCACCAGCAAAGATCCGTCAAATGTGGTGCTGGCGGGATAGCTCACATGGTTAGAGCATTGTCCCCTTACACCAAGGTCAAGGGTTTGATCTCCCTTCAGGGCACATATAAGAAGTGACCAATGAATGGATAAATACATGTTTCTTCTTTTCTCTCTCCAATGAAGAAATTTGAAAAAATTAAAAATATATAGGAATGCTGCAACAACATGGAATTTAAACTTAAAATATCAAGGAAATATGCCATCTCCAAAAGATACCAATACTTCTCCAACAACTGGCTTAACCCATAAAACATGGCAATCTAGCTGATAAGGAATTCAAAATAGCTGCATTGAAGAAACCTAATGAGCTCTAAGTAAAATCAGAAGAACTGTTCAATGGTATTAGAAAAAAGACACATGAACAAGACAAAACTCTTTACAAAAGAGATAAACCATGAAAATGAGCCCAACAGAAATTTTGGAACTGAAGAATGCAGCGAATGAGATGGAGAACACAGTGACAACCTCTGTAGAAGAGTGTATCAGATGGAAGAGAGAGTAAGTGATGTACAGAAGAACAAGTTTGAATAACATAGAAAAGAACAAAGGAAACATAAAAATGAGCAAAGAAAGCCTACATGGTCTATGGGATTCAATTAAAAAAAAAATTCAGAATAATCAGGATTCCAGAAGAAGATGAGAGGGAGAAGGAAGCAAAAAATATATTTAAAGATACACTGGGTAAAAAATTCTCAAGCCTGAGGATAGACTTGGATATCCATGTTCAAGAATCTAATAGATCACCCTACTATTTTAGTGCCAAAAGGCTTTTTATAAACACATTATAATAAAACTATCAAAAAATTCAAGATGGAAAAGTACTAAAGAAAGCCAGGGGAAAAAAAATAAGTGTGACCTGCAAAAGAACCCCCATTAGGCTATTGGTAAATTTCTTAGCAAAGACTCTATAGGCCTAAGGAGAGTGAACTGACATAACCAAGCGCTGAAATATAAAACTTGCCCTAAGGATAATGTCTGGCAAAGTTAGCCTTCAGCTGTACAGAAAAAATAGAGCCCTCCCCACAAATAAAAGCAGAAGGAGCCCATCACCACCAGACCTGCCTCACAAGACATGCTGAAAGGAGTCCTTAACCAATGCATAACATGAAATGAGGTGGGGTGATGTCAGCATTGAAGCAGCATAAGTCCTTCTTTTCTCTCCCCTTCGGTCCATAGCTATTGGACATCCACAACTGAACAAAAGTGCCTCTGCGCATCGCAATAGGATACCGGGAGTTGTCTAACCATCTGAGCATCTGAAAGTGGGTGGATTAGACCTCAGCGGGAGCTGCAGATCCAAGGCAGTCTGTGAGTCTGTGAGCCTGACTCCCCCACCTCCGGCAATAGAAACCAAAAGAGAACAGGGGTAGCTGTACTTATATCAGATAATGCAAATTTTAAGCCAAATGGTAACAAGAGACAAAGACAGTCATTATATAATGACAAATGGGTCAATCAATTAAGAAGGTATAGCAACTGTAAATATACACACACCCAACATTGGAACACCTATATACATTAAGCAAGTACTAACAGATCTAAATGGAAAAATAGATGACACAACAATCATAGGGGACCTCAATATCCCACTGTCAACAGTGAATAGGTCAACCAGACACAAAGCCAACAAGGAAAGTTTTTTCTTTTTTTTAAAGGGAGGCCTATTTTATTTTATTTTATTTTAAAAAGAATTTATTCATTATTTTCAGAGAGAAGGGCAGAGATGGAAGAAGAAAGGGAGAGAAGCATCAATGTATGGTTGTCTTTCACCTGCCTCCAGCTACAGATCTGGCTGGAGACCTGGCTTGCAACCTGGTTATGTGCCCTGACTGAGGAATCAAACCAGTGACCTTTGGGTTCGCAGGCTGGCACCACTGAGCCACACCAGCCAAGAACAAGGAGAGACAGATGTGGGTCTGACAGATGAGAGTGCCATGACCACCACAGGCTGATGTAGGGTGATGTGGCTGGGGGAACAAAGGGGACAAGGAGAAGAGAACATGGTACTTGACCCAAAGGGAGCCTTCAGATATACTATAGCCCTGTTGGGAAGTCACAATTCTCAGTGTCACCGAAAGGACCATGATTCTTTCGTTGTAGGTGAACAGAAGAAAAAAAAAAAAAAAGACTGCTGAGAAACTCAGAGAAACATTCTAATGCAAAAATAATAAATAATATTAAATAGGTCAACCAGGCAGAAAACCAACAAGGAAAGTTTGAATTGAACCTTAGCCCTCATGCACTTCACAGACCTGTATTGTATAAGACACTGTATCTAACAACAGCAACAATGCACACTCTTCTCAAGTATATAGGGAATATTCTCCAGGATATCAGGGGACACAAAACAAATCTTAGCAAATTTAACAAGATAGAAATTATACCAGCTATCTTTTCTACACAACTGAATAAAACTAGAAATTGACAAGAGAGGAGAGCTAGAAAATCCACAAATATGTGAAAACTAAACAACATATTTCTGAACAGTCATTGGGTCATAGAAGAGGTCAAAGGCACATTTAAAACTTGTCACAAGTTACTCAACTCTCCAAGCTTCCTTCTGCTGAAGAAGAAGCAAATAGCCCTGGCTGGTGGCTCAGTGAATAGGTGCCAGCCTGCAAACCCAAGGTCACTGGTTCAATCCCCAGCCAGGGCACATGCCCAGGTTGCAAGCCAGGTCTCCAACCAGGTCCATAGCTGGAGGCAGGTGAAAGGCAACCATACATTGATGTTTCTCTCCCTCTCTGCCTCTCTCCTTTTCCCTCTCTCTGAAAATAACGAGTAAAATCTTAAAAAAAAAAAAAAAAAAAAAAAGGAACAAATAACATATCATGAGGGATGCTATGTGGCTGAAATGAATTAATATATGCAACGTTCTTCAAATGGTAATTAAGCAAATCGGAAGAGCTTAATACATTTTAGTTGCTGTTAGAGTAGAGCATCTGAGACATAGCTCATACCTTTTAATACAAAGTAACTCCAATCACTTCTTAAAATTCTGCTAATGTGACCAATCAGAAACAATTAGGGAAAAAATAGACAGATGTGGGTCTGACAGATGAGAGTGCCATGACCACCACGGGCTGATGTAGGGTGATGTGGCTGGGGGAGCAAAGGGGATGAGGAGAAGAAAACATGGTACTTGACCCAAAGGGAGCCTTCAGATATACTATAGCCCTGTTGGGAAGTCACAATTCTCAGTGTCACCGAAAGGACCATGATTCTTTTGTTGTAGGTGAACAGGAAAAAAAAAAAAAAAAAAAAAAGACTGCTGAGAAACTCAGAGAAACATTCTAATGCAAAAATAACATTTAAGGATTTTAGACCAATCTTGCTTCTAAAGAGAACTTTGTTTATAAATAACAGTTGTCCTTTTCCAAAGCATCCTATACATTGACACAGCATGCACATTAAAGAGAACATAATCTTCTGGGTAAAAATATGCCCCCCATCATTTCTCTGATTTGGGAGTGAGTGGGAAGATCTGTTCTGAAAGAAAAACCAAAAAGAAAAACATATCCACTTTTGTTCTTAAACATACAAATCTACCCAAACTGGAAGAATTACAGTAGCTCCTATTTTACTACATTGTCATGACTTACATTATTTAAGAAAATAATAAATAAAGGAAACATTGCATCTGGTTATACTAGGATATGGCATGGTTGATGTAGCTAGCTATGACAGAATTTCTAAATGAAGGAATCAATAGCTTACTCTGATAGTCCCCTTTTCAATTGCCATATCCCTTAGTTATGTGTTTCACTAAACACATTTCTAACCACAAGGGAGTGTGTGTGTGTGTGTGTGTGTGTGTGTGTGTGTGTGTGTGTAGGTGTCTTTTTTGAGCTAGTTCTACCTTCTCCTTTGAGAATCACAGTCTGGAATGCCAAGAAGCTACCCTAATTGACTTTTTACAAGAATGTTGGGGACTGAGACCAGTCCCTTTTAAATAAATTGACATCGTAGGGTGTTTATTTCTATTTTATTGTTTGCCATTGAGTTGGATTAAGGATTAGGCCAGTCCCCTAAAATCCTAATTTAATCTATGATATACTTTTAAAAATCACTAGAAATACGTTAAAAATGAAGAAAACTGCATTTATCGAGATTCTTCATCTTAGAGGAGATAATTTGACAACTGAGAATGGGGAAAGAGTTGGGGGTGAATGATAAAAACCTCAAAGAGCAACCCCCTTCCAGGACAGTGGGCTGGGAAACTCTAGGGTTTTTATGATTCCAAACGGGGCATGGGTGGGAGGCCAGGGTGGCACTGCAACTCTATGGAGAGGCTGCTTAGAGCAGGGACTGAAACACCTAGGCTTCTCCCTTCCACCCTCCTCCCAGGTCTGTCTTCTAATAAATAGTCAATGGATATTTGAAGGAGTTCAAACATTATTAGCCTGCCTGCCCCAACACTTAGGTCTCAACTGTCCTAAAACATCTCCATCATTTTCAAGGGGTGTAGTAAAATGCCATACAGCTTCAAAACATCAGGTTCAATTTACTAGTTAAAACAAAAATGTGTGTTCTTTCACAGCACTTTTAGGAGAAGAGAAAATGTATGAATGATGACAAACCATATGAATCCTCGGGAAGTGGGCTGGGTAAGAATACAAGGTGTCCTTTTCAACTTTAACAATGAAAGAAATCTTTGCCTCCAACGCATCTGTTTTCTAGAGCATCTGGTTGTGTCTTCAATCAACACAGTGGAATGCCAGCCTTTCAGGCAGGTGCCCTTCAGAGAACTCAATCATGAATTCAGGGTGAGCCGGCCCTTCCCAAAGGCTTACTTCACACATCAGTATGTAAGACGGGCAGCAGCATTTGCATTCACTACCCGTTCCTGAACACCAACCTATTCCTTTGTAGTGAAATAGCAGAAAGCAACATGGCAGTCACTAGACTTTGTGTAGGATTTAATGGGAAGTTTGTCAAAAATATCAAAAGGTTATAAAACATTGGCCAGATAGGATCATAGTCACTGTGAAATAATACTTAGTTATCTCTGTAACCCCAGTGACAAGACTCTGCGGGCAAACACAGAAAATTAAATGGTTGTTAGTAAAACTTAGCTTCTCCTGTGATAGCATGGTTAGATGGCATTATGCTTAGTGAAATAAGCCAGGTGGCAAAAGACAAATCCATACGGTCTTACCTGATAGAGGAGACTAGCAAATAAAACAAACTGAGGAGCAGAATGGAACCAGAGACATGGAACAAAAATGGAGCATAATGACGGTGACCAGAGGGGAGAAGAAGTGGGGAGAGGAAGAGAGAAGGGGAGAGAAGGAGTGGGGTTTAGAAGAGGAGCCAATGTGAAAGACCCATGGACATGGACAAGGAGGTGAGGACTGACACTGTGAGAGGGGAGGGGGATAGGGGAGAGCAATGGGGAGAAAATGAAACAATTGTGTTACAACAAGAATAAGTCAATTTAAAAAACCTTAGCTCTTTTAATGTTCGAGTGCTCGATTTTAAGCCAAGACCGGATAAAGACAGCATGAAGCACAGTTGGTAAGATAGCTTTGCTTTCTAGGAAGATTAGTTGGAAAGGTAAAGATAAACCTTTTACAATCCATTATCAAAGGCAGGCCAGAGTAGAAGAAAACTGTTACTTTAGCAGATAAAAAAATTAAGTTTTAGTTTTAACTGAGTACACCATTGGTATCAAAGATCATTTTAAAAACCCTTATAATAAATTCACTCTACCGGAATCAACATACTGGAGGAGAGTTAAGGAGAAAGGCAAAATTATATACATGTTTATAACACTTGACTTTCAGGAAAGCATCTCCATTACTTAAATACACTTTTGATTCACCGTGTTATTCATACTCTGCGCCTCAAACAACGCGGCCCATTGGTCTGCTGCCTCCTCACTGCTTTCATCCTGTAACCATGGCTTGTTGCTGGCAATCCAGAGAAACAGCACTTACCAATAAAACAGTAGCTTCCCAGTTTTACCCAGGAAAGAGACTACATTTATTTACTGTGAAAATTGTTGTTTTGAGGTTCAGAATACTGGTTAGAAATAATATAAGGGCAGAGTTGACCGTGTAACGATGGTGTTTTCTGGGTTTGTGGGGCCCTCTGTTCGTGTTCCACAGCTTCTGCATTGCCCCGGGTCTGCCTGGCCCTGGGCTAGAGGCCGCTGTGTCAATGAGAGGATGTCTTATGTGAAGAAGCTGCCAGTATTCTAACCTCTTCCTGCAGTTCCTTACAGAGGCTCTGTGGGCGACCAGAAAAAAGAACCTGAACAAGGGCAACGTGTGTGGAGTCTTCACCAAATCTAGAGTGTGTAGTTTAGAAAGATGCAGAAATGAATGATTTGCTTATTGCTAATTCTAAATCACAGATAGCATATATTTGTCTGAAGTGATCCTATGAGATGGTCACCAATAAAACTCAGACATTTTACTGTCTTTTACTTTTATAGAAACACCAGAAATCTGGCAAAGTGTTAAATTGGTCCTCAGATTGGCTTTCACTGAAAGTAGGGGAAGGGCTTGATGCCAAACAGATAAAGAGAGGAAGTGATAATATGGCATTGGACAACTCCCCGGGAAGGATTCAGGTCTCGCTTATAACCCTAGTCCCTCTTGCTGAGGAACTGAGTGGTTTTATCATCTGGAAAATGAACATAATTACATCTGCTCTGTTCATCTCGCTCAGAGCATGCCCTGTAGGTGGGACATTTGACGATGGCCTTAAACCCTTTTTCTGAACACATTGAGGTTTGAAATTGATAAGGTGGTCATTTGTTGTGATTGGCTTTAAAATGAGAGGGGATGGCATTAAAACATAATTCAAAAAGGTCAAGCTTTCAGGTTCAAATGTAACCTACTCCAGGTTTGATATTGTACTGGCTCACACAAGAATAGAACCTAGAATACTTGCAGAAGGGAATATATCACATGTTCCTTATAGCAGTATTTTTGGTAACACATCTCCTCAGCTGGTCTTTTAGTATGAATGGCAGAACAATGGGGTTCTACTGTCTGATGAGGGCTTGACCTATTGATAATCTATCCTGCTGATTAAACTTATTTCCTTAAATTTAGTCCTTGGTAACAGGTGACATGATTAACATTTTGTTATGAAAATTGAGGACCCTAATCAGTATTCCTGATCTCTGCAAAGATATGGAACAGAGGGTCTGTATTTGGATCCAGGATTTTCAAAAGAATTCCCAAGTTATTTTAAGTTTAAAACAGTTTACGCAAAGTCTGTAAAGTTACATCCCAAAGCTTTTTAAAGGAAAAGTATGAAAAAAAATGGATAAAAGACTAATGATCATACTAAAACATTAGTGTGATCATTTAGAAAATGGTAACAAGTTATTTTAACTTTTTTCTTTAGACTTTATTTTCTGAATTTTATCAATATTTTCTTTTATAACTATTTTTTAAAAATAGATGTATATGGAGGCATAGAAAGATAGTTTTGATGGAGAGAAATTGATGGAGAAGTGGCAGGAAATTACACCCAAGATGGGATAGCATAAAGCAAGAGAATTAGGCAAAACAAAGATTAACTTCATTTAAACTATATGGTAATGTTGTAACTGGATAGATGTGGGGTTCAGTGGATGAAAAGCTGTGACTATTAGATTCAAGAAGTTAAATTAAACAGCTGCCCTAGACTCTTGTCTAGGTTTCCTCTGGAAGGGATATGGCCATGTAAATAAAAATGCATTCAGGCCAAAACAATATTGATTATGACATAATGTGCTTTGTAAGTGGAATGTATAATTGGAAGAAGTAGTTTATTTACCATTGCTCTGGAAATTAAAAAAGAACAAAAGTAATATGTGTTATTTATACACTTCTATATTATTTGGATTTTCTAAAGACAAAGTAGAAAGTTAAAGTTTCATTCTTTCCTAATTTACCTTCTTCCTTTCCTCCTTCTTTCCTTCCTTCCTCCCTTATACACATTTTTTTTTTTAAGATTTTATTTTATTATTTTTAGAAAGAGGGAAAGAGAGAGAGGCAGAGAGGGAGAGAGACATCAATGTATGGTTGCTTTTCACCTGCCTCCAGCCACAGACCTGACTGGAGACCTGGCTTGTAACCTAGTTATGTTGCCCTGGCTGGGAATCGAACCTGCGACCTTTGGGTTCACAGGCCGGCGCCTTATCCACTGTGCTACCAGCCAGGGCTCCCTTATATATACATTATTCTGTAGTATGCTTTTTTTTCCCACATAGCATAATGCATCTTTTCAGAGAGGTCTTTTTGAGTTGAATTCTGGCATTCTTTCTTCCGCATCATAATTTGGCTTCTAAATTGATGCAGATCAGAAACCACAACAGGTTTGCTTGGAGAGCTTAGTAACATGGCCCTGCATGGCTCAGCTCACAAATACTGCAACCGGGTTTGGAACATCAGCCTCCTGATTCAAGCCAATGTTCTTTCTACTCTACTAATTGTAGAGTACTAGATCCTCTCTTGGTACTAAGTTTTATAAGGGAGGCGTGTCTCAATACTGTTGCTTCCTTCATGCTAGATCTTTTCTTGGAACTAAGTTTTATAAGGGAGGCATGTCTGAATATTGTGGCTTCCTTCATGGGTTGATATTTTACACAGAGGAGGAAAAAATGCGGA
>PVIW01008697.1:0-58336 GCA_004026585.1 Noctilio leporinus | reverse complement strand
CACCTCCAATCATCATCTGGTCAAGTTTGAGGCTCCCCCCTCTCTCCCTTCCCCTCCCCCTCTTCCTGTGAAATGGGGACACCTTCAGTCGTCATCTGGTAAAGTTTATGAGGCTCCACCAGACCTCTGTCGGGAAAGCTCTGGGAACAGTAATGCATACTTGCTCTATGAGATGGATACACGGGAATGGAGGTGGGGCAGGGCGCCCAACACAGCCAGGCCTTTTATCTCGGATGTTATAAAGAGGTCCCCTGGCTGCAAGCCAGACTGGCGTTTACAGGCACACACAGTGCAGACTTGTCCTTTCTGTAGGGTGGGGAGTGAGGCCCCCTGTGCCAGATCCGCCAGCACTCACTTCCATGGGGCGGAGTTGCAGGGAGAGTCTGAATCCTGCCGCTTCTGTGCAGCGGCCCTCCTGGGTGTGAGGTGGGGCAAAAAGAGCTGAACCAGGGAATTTGGCCCCCTCCACTCCAGACCCCAGACCTAGATGGAATGGCCTCCCTGCCAGGCCCTCCGCCCATGACTGATGACGCTCCAGAATGGCCCCCCTCCCACCGCCCAGCTTCCAGGAACAGAGCTCTGCGTGGATTAATCCACAGGCTACAGACTTGCTTTGGAAGACCTGGAGGAGCCCTGGCTTCTCTCCACTGCAGTTCCGACCCCGTCTGAGCTATTAAAATTCTCCTCCTCCTCAGACCGGGAGGTAGGCCTTTGGACTTGCTGCTTGTTTGGTGTGTGGTCGGATACCTGTGCTGCTTCACAAGGTGTTTGTGAGAACCGGGGACCTGGTGCCAGCCAGCTCTGAACACACAGGGGAAGGGACAGATTCTGGCGTCACATTAAATAACTTGTGCGGTTACCCCACTGTTACCCTTAGGAAAGCATGTCATTATCTGAGATTGTCCGTGAGGACCCCAGCTGAACTACCCGCCTGGGCTGAGACCCCAGGTTAAATGATCTGATGTACTTGCTTTAGCAGGTGAGCAAATGCATACCGTGTTCGCTGAGTTTGGAATGTTACCCGCTGTAGTTACACACACAGATCCTAGAGGGAACGTGTGAGTTCAACAGCCATCGTCAAACCCTCGGGCTGGCCGGGTGCTGTACTGGGTTGGGTGTAGTCCTGCATGTCCTCTGTGCTTTGGCCAACGTATTTTATACTCGAGAACTCTCGGCTTAAAATAGGATGAAGGTCCTTGCAATTAGTTGCACAACCAATTTTAGAGTCTCTCCTGTCAGAATTTCAGGCTCCTCTTCACGCACAGCAGGCACCATATACATAGGAGACTAACGGTGTGGAAGGATTGGTTTCCACCTCATGGCAGCCCTGATGGGGTCCTCACCTGGGGAAGCTGGGCCCGAGACGCAGTGAGCTTCCCTCCAAGGGGCAAATCTGGGGCTGGGGCTCCTGGCCCGCTGCTTCCACAGTGCGGCCCTCCCACTCCACTCGATGGGAGCCTGGGGCCTCCATCTGGCTCCTGTTCACCCTGGTTCCGAGTGTCGCTGGAGAAGCGCATCTAGGCTCTTGAGCCTCACCTTCCCTATCCACTGTTGCCCCTGGGACACCTGGATCGGCTCTGCCAGTGGGAGTGCCTTCTGCTGTGGCAGAGACTGAAGAAGGAAGTGCGAGACTCAGGAGTGACGATGGGAGCTGGGGGCGGTGCTCCAGGTCATCGTGAAAACAAAACCTGCCCTGAGATGGGGGGGTGATGCTTTATGTTCATGACTGTCGCCATGAGAACAGTTTTCCCTGAGGAATCTTTGCACTTGTCCCTCTCAAACCTCCCACCCTGTGGTTTTCCACACAGTGAGATCGTGGTGTCTCGGCTGGAGCTGGGGATACTGGTTCCCAGCCACACCAGCCATCCACGCGGAACTCTGTGTCCCGTGGGAAAAGAATTGGCTCGGATGTGCTTCTGCTCCGTAGGGTCCCATGATAGATTCTCAGGAACATACCTTTCCAGTGTGGGAGGGGAGGGTGCGTGGAAGTGTCTCCTCTTTAAATGTAATGCTTAGTTGCCTTAGTATGTCAGTCATTCCTGCTGATTTCCCCCAGAATGTGGCTCTAAAGTCGGTTTCAGCACGTACTCGGACACGAGTGGGATCTCTGCAGCCCCAAGTGTGTGGATGAGCTGTTTTTTCCAACCTTGAAATAGACCTGAGTTGATGTGTGTGAGTTAGCGTGTTTCTCTGAGGAGGTAGTCGTTGGGCAAGGAATGCCCGGCACAGAAGCAGGAAAGGAGTTGAGGTCGTAGCTGGAAGAGTGTTTGGTGGGTCTGGATGTCCCAACACTGGAGGCTGTTGTCACTTTCCTAGAAGCAGTGAAGAGGGCAGCCCCCTCCTCTCGGCAGTTCTGTGTACCTGAGACGTAACCTGGAACCTACAGTTGGTTCCAATGCATGGCCTTGTGGAAATTTTTCCACTTCTCCATAGAGCCTGTCTTCCCTCACGTTAAATCTGAACTGCTTTCAGTTGTTTTTGCCAAAGGGGGTGGAAATTGGTTCCAGCAGAGATGTTCCCTGTGAATCTAAAGATTTCAAATACTGCTGAATTTTAATCTGTTAGTCCCAATGTTACTGTCCGTGAGCCAGGACCCTCCACCAAAGGCACTGCAGTTCAACAGCTGTTTCCCCATGATTGTGAATTTCAGAAATCCCAGTTTCTCTAAGTGTATACACTGTGTTTGAACCTCATTCTGCTTTGAAAAGACAAAACCGAAAAAAAACCCTTTTTTAGAAATACTAGAATTATTAAATTACTGGAAAAGTTTATAAGTGATCCATAATTTTATTTCCCGTCCTACACTCCTCTCTCTCCAGTCCAATCTAATTAGACTTTGCATGAGGATTAGGTAACAGGAAGTACTGCAGAGCAGATTGCCAGCCTCCTTTTCTTTTTAATGGGAACCATCTGAAATCAGCCCAGTGCAAGCGTTCCAACATCAAACACTTGGGAGCCAAGCAAGCACATCTGTGGGTGTTCTCCAGATGCTGGGTGGGTCTGGATGGCTGCGTCTGATGCCTGAACCCAATGGAGCCAGTGGTCACTTCCCCTTCTCGCTGGATTCCAGCCTTCCCCTAGTGAAGAAACTCAGATGTCTAATTCACAGTGACCCCTGCCGCCTGGCAGGTACGCCCCCTACCCTGAAGCCCAGAGGAAGCACTTTTGGCCAAATGAATGTGATGATGTGGAGTGGTACCCTTTTATGTGGTGGAGAGATGATCTCATATCACCTGGTGCCTGTGTTTTACAATCAAGGGAATGATGCTGGAGGTATGATTTATCATGACTGTATGAGAGGCTCAGGTGGCCTCCCTGGGGCATCCCGGGGCAGATGGGGGCAGGGACATGTGGGCCAGGAGAGCAACAGGAGGCTCAGGACGATGCTGGAGGTCAAAGCCAGTAGCCAGCAGAGGCTGCTCCCAACAATCTTGCTGCCGTGGTCAGAGAGCACAGGTCCCAAGCTGGGAGAGGGACCATGGGTTCCACATGTGTCTGGGCATTTGGCATCCTGACAGCTACAGTGGAGATGTATCCTTTTCTAACACCATCACTGTGTTGAGGTGGTAGGAACAAGTCAAGATAGAAGCATGGTGTAAAAAGAATAGCCCTGTTTTCTCAGTTGAAATTCTTGTCCTTGTTGTAGAACTAAGAACTTCTATTCTAATACTGCTCACTAGAAATAAACTGACTAATGATGAATGAGCAGGAACCAACTAGTGAGGGCAGTGACCTGGTCCCTGGTGATGGGGTGGGGTGTGGGTGAGCTGGAGAGTGGAAGAGAGGAGGAGGCGTCCAGGAGGCTCACCCTTACCCGAATCCTGAGAAGGTCAGCACACGCCTTCCTCACGCATGCTGTCCCGGATTGTACTGGTCAGTGTGAAGACGGGCTTTCCAAGGGCTTTCCTGGAGCTGCACCACCACCCTCTAGAGTGGCCAGTCAGGTGGAAAGATTGTGGGTGTTGTCCAGACCAGCAGCTCAGGTTCCTGGCGAGGAAGCTGAGGTCCTGGGGGAGGAAGGCTCAGCAGGGACAGCTGGCCAGGCTGCAGGGGCTGGGGGTGCCGGAACACGTGTTCTGTCTTCTCTCCACCGTCTCCCAGCGAGGGAGCTCACTCAGGAATCCTTCCGCTTGCCGTGTGGGTTACTTTTACCACTTGTGGGACATTCCGCAATATTGCACTTTATTTTTGAAAACTATACAGTACGTATACAACATGAATGTTTTTCACCTACTGAGAACAAATTTCAGGACTCCTCAACTTGAGCTCCTTTTACAAGCAAAGCTAAAGTTCAGAAAGGAATCCTTTTTTCCTAAATATGTTTGTCTTGAAGGACAGCAAGTGTCTTTGATATGTTTGGATATGAAATAATGAAATAGAGACAGAGTACTCATTTTATACCTTAGGGACTACGAAAAAGAACACTGATTTACTCTGATATTTCCAAACTAAAAAAGTAGATTTAAATTATGCTTCCTTAAGTGGTTTCTGTTTATGTATGTATAAGAATGCGGATGTGTGTATAACATGCTGGGTTTCTTACATATGCTGTCCTTCTCTTAACCTGGTGTGAGGAGAGGGGAGACAGACCCCCTTAGGGACAGCTGTAGGAGAAGACACAGAATGAAACAGGAGGGGAGCTGGTCAGAAGATGGGAGTGAGAAGGGGCATGAGGAACATGAATGTAGAACTTGCACCATAGTGGGGATCTCCCCGACCCCAGGATGCTGATAGTTACTCTTAGTGAATGTAGCTTTGTCTAGCTCCACTATAAGTGCTCTCAAGAGCTATTGTTTCTGAATGTTTGGAAGCAATTCCGAAGCTTCCCTGCTCTTTTGATAAGTAAATACAGTTTTGGACTCAACCCAGAGAACAGCTGATCAGATTCTGGTGGGGATTTAGTTGTGAATATAATTGCAAATTAGTTGTCCTGGCTGGACCCATAGTGTTACCTTTCCTGGGGGGGAGAATTCAAGACCCCCATGTGAGTTCCACGCTGGAGGAATTACTACCCACGTGCTGGTGCTACAAATATTTTGAACTTCGCTGTCTCGCAGATGTGCGTTTCCTGTTTAAGCAGGCCTAGGAGAAAAACCAATTCAAATTAAACAGGAAGATGGTGGAAAGGGCATACACATTTTTCCATACACACGCCTGCTGCCTCACTCCATTCTTGGGATCGATCTTTCTGTGCTTCTCCATGTTTTTCTTGCCCTGGCACACTTGATGGTGTGGTTCTCACGGGGTTGTTCTGTGACCTCCCCTGCCAGCATGAAATGCTCTCTGGGACATGTCTGCAGTCTGCACAAGTCTGCTCCTCACCTTTACCGTCACCCCCACACTGCTCGTGACTTGATACAACTTCCTAGGGTGGCCCTTCTCTCTGTTGCCCACCAAGGAGCTCCTAGATCTTGAACACCTAGTTGTAAGGAGTGTCTGATGAGAGTGTCTTACCCTTTGATGAGCTTCTTTGGGCAGCTGCCCAGCAGACCTTTCCGTGATGGCAGAATTATTCTAAGTCTAATGCCGTCCAATGTGGGGTCACAGCCACAGGTGGTTGTCGATTCTGGAAGTGCATGCATACGGGAAAAATAGGGGATCTGCTTGCTAAATGGGAGGACAGACCTTTAATAAGTGGAATTGCTTTTTAAAATGGTTTTGAGTTATTTATTGATTAATTGATTTTCAGTTTTTTGTAGGAGTCAGAAATGGTTCACATACATGGGTGTAATTGTATTTGTCTTCCTTTTCCAGGTTATCATTTTGATTGATGACTCCATATTGATTAAAGTGTTACCTATCTGTAGATGTCCTAATAAATGACTCTTCTCCTCCCCCCTTCCCCCTTCCTGTCCTTTAGCTACAGAGACAGAGATATATTTATGTCTGTGTGTCAGTTTTATGGAGCTATAGGTCACATCCCACACAACTCAAACATTAATGTGTACAATTTAATAGTTTTTTATGTATTCAGAGTTGTGGAACCATCATCACAATCAATTTTAGAACATTACCATCACCCCAAAAGAAACCCCAAACCCATTAGCAGTTACTCCCCAATTCTCTCCAATCTCTCCCCACCAGCCTTAGCCAGTTACTATTCTACTTTCCATCTTCATGGATTTACCTATTGAAATCATATATACAAGGGCCTTTGAGACTGGCTTCTTTCAGGTAGCAACCAGTTTTCAAGGTTCAGCCATGTTTTCTCCCGTATCAGCACTTCATTGTTTTATTGCCACTACTATTGTCTCTGTGTGGCTATGTCACATTTTATTCATTCATCAGTTGGTGGGCATTTGGGAAATATCCACTTGCTTGCTCCTATTAATGCTGCCAAACATTTATGCATAAGTTGGTGTGTGAAAATATATTTTCATTTCTCTTGGGTATACATTGAAGGAGTGGAATTGTTAAATGATACGGTGATTCTATGCTTTAACCTTTTGGGAAACTGCCAAGACTCTTTCAAAGTGGCTGCACCATTTTATATTTTTCCACACCCTTATCAACACTTGTTATTATCTGTTCTTTTGAGTGTAGCCATCCTAGTGGGTGTGAATTGATACTGTGTTGTGGTTTTGATTTGCATTTCCCTAAGAGCTCATCATTGAGAATCTTTCCATGTGCTTATTGGCCATTTAGTATATCTTCTTTGGAGAAGTATCTGGGTAGATCTTTAGCCCATTTTTTAATAGAGTAATTTGTCTTCCTTTCTGTTCTTTTCATTTGACCTGAGCAGGATGCTGATATGCTAACTGGTGATGAGCAAGTATGGAAGGAAGTTCAAGAATCCCTGAAGAAAATTGAAGAACTGAAAGCACATTGGCGTATCCTTTCCACCCACAGAGTGAGTTGTACTATTGGGATTGCTTCCTTATTGGCTGATGCCTGGTGTTAAAGGCTTCTTAGGGATTCAAGGCCAGAGGTTGAGCTCTCCAGGGAGCTTCCTATTCTGTTTCATGGTCCAGTAAGTAGTAGTGTCTGTATATGTAAAAGGTAACTGATTTCTGGCTTCCCTTCCTCCCATAACCTACATTCCTGGGAAAGAATAGCTTAGAATCCTTGCATTTTAACGTTACTGACCCTCAGATCTAGAAGCTTCATGTTAAGTCAGCCATCACTACAGTAGCAATGGGTATTGATGTACAGTGACTAACTATCCTCAGCATAAAAGTAAGGACCCTGTGTGAGCAGGTCAGAGGTTTGTGTGGGGACCGATCACTTATCACAAAAGTCACCCAGGAAAGCTCTGCTGATGCCATTTTGCGCAAGAGGTGTCCCAAACCAGGGACGGGGGCACTTTCAGTAGAGAAGGTTGCTTGAGCCAAACTGCGATGAAGGGAAGCCACAAAGTACGAAGAAGGAGACCAGGGCCAATGGCCAAGGTTACCGAGGGTCATTCAGACACCTCGGGTAAATGGCCGCCCAAGCGCAAGTGAGGTTTCTACCTAATCTACAGATGACGGTCTTTAACAGCTTGTAAAGGACAGGAGAGGTAGTTAGGCAAGTAATTTGTGAAATGTCTAGCCCAGTGACGCTGTTTGGTTGTGTGTGTGTGTGACTAGAAGTGGTTACTAAGGGAGTGATTCCCCAGGATACCACATGTGTTCACTAAAAGCAAATGAGTCCTTAGAATCATGGCTTTCTTTGTAGAATTTGTAGATTTCAGAAAGAGTTTTAAAAAGGATAAAAAATGGATGCTTGATGTTAGCATGACCAGACATCTTACTCTGTACTGAAAAAAGTGATGCTGACTGGATCACTGTCGCTCTGAGTGCTTTTCCCTCTTCCGTCTTTGCTTCTGTATCTTGAGTGAAGATCCACAGCACAGGCTTGTTCCTTCTCAAATGTATGTACGTGGGGAGGGTGGCAGAGGTCGGATGATGGAATCAAGAGCTCAGAAGAGCCTGAAGGCTTGAAATAGTCCTGAGTCCAAAAGGTGAAATTCATCAAGAGTGTATATACCATAAAGTATGTACCTGGGTAAAAAAGTTCAACTGTATAAATACACAAATAATACAAAGACTAGCAGCAGAACAGAGGAAAGAACTTGAGGGTTTTAGTAAACAACCAATTCTAATAAAATTTAAGAGTGTAATTTAACCCCCGCCCCCAAAAAGACCTCTGATGTTGGACTACATGAATATAAACAGGGAGTAGAAAATAGGAATGGTAATAGTACTAGTTCTACCACATCTGTAACATTTTAATTCAGTTTGGGGGTAAGACATATTAAGAGGGATGTAGAAAAATTGAAGTAAATTTTGAGGAGTGGAACTGGGATCAACATGGAATTTGATACCGTGTCTGTAAACAGGATTGGGGATATTGGGAAAACCGCTGAATCTGGGAGCAAGAGAGCCATGCTTGGGCTCAATGGCAGAAGAATAGGCTTGTCCTGTGGGGTCCCCACAGCAGAATTGGGACCCATGGGTGACCCAGCAACATTTAATTTCACCTGGACAAGACTTTACTGAACCCTGGTGCTGTGCCAGGGGCCTTGCCAGTTACTAAACATGTCAACTAACACATACTTTGGTCAAGTGCTGACATAGCTCATTTTACTGCCTTCACTCGGCTGTGCATCACTGATGGGTATTGTACAGACTGAAGGTGAGACCTTCCACCAGCAAGGAAGTTGCAACCTCTTGCTTGCGGGGGTCTGGAGCCACACCCTCAGTCTATCCGAGGCCTGCCTGCCACTTGACGAGCATCAGAGGCAGCGTAGTGAACCTGGGGAGGCTAAAGCAGACTTCCAGAGGAGGCAGCAACTGGGTCGAGATGGGGAGGAGGATTCGGGGCTCACTGGGTGGCACGGAGGCAGGTGGGTCCGTCAGAGGCGCTACCTGGGCAGACGCGTGTCATGTGCAGCAGCAGCCTGCTGCCGAGAAGTTGCCGGCCCCTCAGTATGAGAGGAGGGGACACAGCGAGACCTTCAGTGTCAGGCACAGGACTTCCCATGCAGGGGAAAGGGGACCGTGGGGGTATTTTTAAGCAATAGAGGGAGCGAAATCCCTGCGGTCCGACAGTCTCTGTCTCACGGTGCTGATCCATTCCCAAGTACATTCACTTGGGCCCCTTTCTCTTTTTCCCTGATCCCCTGATGGCCCTTGAAACGTTTTCAGGAAAAAAGGTGTCCGTTCCGCCCATTGCCAGCCCGTTCCCTTCGGGTGCACTCTCCAGCCCAGCGCCCCTCCCCACTGGAACAGAGTGGGGTGAAGTCAACACCAAGCCAATGGCAGCAGCGCCTGAATTTTTGAGCAAACACGCGTGGGCACTGGCTTAGGGGAAAAGCCTCTTAGTTAAAATTATTCCATTTTTTTGCTCACCGGGGCGTTTTGCAGAGAAGGTCTGCCTGGTGTGCCAGCGGACGGCTGCCAGCGCTGGGAGGGGAGTTGGCACCCGGCCCCGCAGCCTGCCGGGGACAAAGCAGATGTGTTGCTATCGGGGGCTGCAGAGGGTCGCATCTGGCTTCGTCTTCCAAGGCTTGTCAACCTCAAGCCTCCTTCCGATGAGCTGGGGCATTTAGGAACGAACAGGCAAATCTTAACGGAGGTCAGGCAGCACGATGCTCCAACAAGATGCAGCCTTGCCGCAGAAATGTCTGGTATTGTGAAAGAGGCAGTCCCTTCCCCTGACAGTTCGTCAGAGACGTGATCCAGGAATGAAAAGCCGTGGAGGTTAGCCCGGCAATCTGTTACAAAATCAGCGTGTCGCCTCACATACGGCTCCCCGACCCTGGGAGGTTCGTTCAGCAAACATGAAACATGTGTGGCAGATGAGTACAAAAAGTCCCCAACCCACTTTTCCTCAGTAAGTGTCTGTCCTCTGAGACCGCAGTCAGTTCCTTGGAGACACGCAGGACTGATCCTGAAACCAGGGAGTGTGATGCGCATGGAATGTGATGGAACAGCTGTCAGCCTTGGTGGTGGGGCTGGGACTTGTAACTGCCTTCAGGGGCAGGTATCCCGTCTCCAGGTGACCCCCGCTCACGCAAGTGGCTGTATCAGTTTAGAAGTGTGTGCTAGTGGTTAGGAAAGCAGTGCCCGGGAGTCTGGATGCAGGAGGAGGGAGGAAGGAGCCTTGAAGCGCGCTGTTCACGGCAGGGCTGTGTTCAGAGCCGGTGAACAGGCGTTGGAGTGGGGTCGTGGAGGCAGGGGCGCAGTGGGCAGTGACGAGGCGGGACTGTGTGGCAGTGGGGAGGGGTGTGGGTGGGTGGATGAAATTCAGTCACACTCAGCCCGCTGAACCGTCCTCCTTAAGCCTCGGAATAGCCAGCGGCTCAGCCAAGGAGGCAGGAGCGCCCTGGTTTGGGGTCAGCGAGTATTTTGTGCCTGCCACTGAATCGCTGTGGCCCTGCCTCCCAGGCCCTGCCTGGTTCCCAATAAAGCATGCAGATTTTATTTTATTTTAATTTACACACAGTATTTCATCTACCTCTTACGTGACAGGAGGCATTTTGATTTCTGGCCTACCTTGTGGCGCTTAGAGGACTCGCTCAAATTGGACAAATGGCGAAATGAGCTTAGATTTAAATCCAGGTTTTCCTGTAAAGGCTCTGCCATTTCCGTGACATGTGAAAATCTGCAAGCCTTTCATCCTAGAGGAATCGCAATATATGAATGCACATGACCTTGAAGTGACTGAAGGACACAGAGGTTGTAGGTGGGGGAGGGGTGGGGGGAGGGCTACCCACTCCCAGCATCTTCCTTGGCCTGTTCCTCACCTAACAGTGCGGAAAAGAAACCATAAACCATTTAGGAACATGGAGAAAGTGATTCGTTGGAAATCTTAACCTTGCCAAGCACCGGCCTGGTTGGAAGATGGTGTGTTGATGTAAACAGCATCGACTTCTCTGGGATGCCACTTACATGTTTTGCCTCTCGAGTGTGTTTTTGGGCAGCTCATCTGCGCAGAAGAACGCGTCTCCCGTCCCCCCTGTGCCTGGGAGCTCTTCAGCCCCCGGGAGAATCTCCTTGCACGTTTGAGTTTTCTTGGTGAAGACAATGAATCCTTAACTGAGGTTAATAACAGAGTGGGAGCAGGTTCTGGCCACGTGCCAGGCGATCATAAGCAGCAACGCCGAGCGGCTGCCGGATATCAACATCTACCAGCTGAAGGTGCTCGACTGCGCCATGGACGCGTGCATCCACCTGGGCCTGCTGGAGGAGGCGCTCTTCTACGGCCTGCGGACCATGGAGCCTTACAGGTACGTCCCCACGGGGCGCTCAGTGACGCGGCGGTGCCCTGACCTGGGGGAGAGCATGGACCGCGTGAACTCATTCTGATGACTGCTTTCTGTCTGCTGCTCGGTCGTTCTGCAAAACTAAACCTCGTTCTGAAGGCTACTTGGTGTCCTCTTTGAATGTTCAGCATCAGTAAAGCACCTTCCATGTGTCTGGCGCTGTGGGTTTGCAGGAACCCAAGAGGCTGTCTTGCGGTGGAGCTGGTGACAGGGCAGAAGTGAGCGCAGGGATCGGGGCAGCCAGGGAGGGCCTTGCAGCTCAGGCGTGGCTCGGGGAGGCTGTGTCCTTGGCCTCAGCTGGTCGTGGTGTGGCAAGGTGGCTGGGTGTGGGATCCTTGGTCTGGCTGACAGCAGTGATGGTGTCTTCCATTTGTCAGGGCTTTGTGATTCACAGGGTGTCTTCACGCTAACCCTTTTGCCTCATGACCATCTCAGACCCAAGCCAGTGCCTGCCCAGATGCAGCACTGAGTCAGGTGAAAGAACTGTTGGGAACTCACTGTCCCTTGCCTGGCCTCAGCTCCTCCAGACCAGTGGGCGTCTGTCCCTGGTGTTCCTTGAACTCAGAGGAGGTGCAGGTATCTGGTGCTGAGCGTGTGATGCTGGCGGGGGTGAGGCCCTGGTTGGCAGTGAGCTAACAGCATGTTTGGAAGCCGAGACAGATCAGTCCAAGAAAAAGGGCAAAGACGTATATTCCATTGTCTGAGTTGGAATAACCATCCCAGCACAGAACAAAGCCATTCACCACTCATAAGGTGTTCCCAAAGCATCTGGGATCTGGGGACTTTGTAGGGGTCTTCAGAGAGCAGGGGACCCATTCTGGGTGGCTTTGAAGACCTTGCAGATATGGTGTGAGCTCCATGGGGCTAAGCAGTGGTAGAATCCAGGTCTAATCCTATGTAGCAGAGGACAACAGGCAGGGGAGTGGTTTTAAGTGCAGGGTGTGTGGGAGGCAGACCCCAGACTCCTGCCTGTGCCCACTTGAGAAGGAGCCTCAGAAGACCACTGAGAAGGGGACATGACCAGGATCAACACAATAAGGACAGGAGTGAGGAGTGAGTCTAGGCTATCAGTCCAGGCAAAGTGGATGGGCAGCCAGGCCTGGCCAGGAACGTGGCCCAGGCAGAGGAGCCAGAGGCTGGCGGAGGTCCAGTGGCCAGGAGGATGGCAGGGTGTGCAGGCCAGCCGTGGCACCAGGGCGACCCTGAGGGTGTTCTCAGAACTTCCATAGGTGGTTTCTTCCTCTGCCTTGCGGTTGAACAGCTTTGGAATCCAGACTGTGAGTCAGCTTTCATCAAACTTGTAAGCGATTTGCCTGCAGGGCTGAGACTGTTGGCTTTCCCATGATCCCGAAGTGTGTCTTCAATATGATGACTGTGGGTTTTCAGAAAATAGGAATTGAACACAAAGAGATAAGACTTCTTGCTCAGAGCTGTTGTGTCGCAACGAGGGCTGCAGGTGGCGGACGGTTGGTGCTCCCTCTCTGAACCCCGGGGCTGGGTCTCAGGAAGCCAGGCCATGGGCTGTGGTGAGGGGTGGGTTCCAGCCAGGAGGTGCAGGCTGAGAACGTCTTGGGTCTCCAGGCCTCCCCAGCAGCCAGCCTGCCTGCCCCCACCCTTCCCTCTATCAGCCAGGCTGCCTCTGAGCACGGGAGCTGTACGGGGTCCCCCACTTCACAGGGCAGGCCAACACCGTGAGGGCACTTCGAAGGCTTCTTAGAAGAACCCACTTAACCCTTAATCAAATGGCTGTTTGACTGACTCAACTGGGAGTAAAACCCTCTCTTCTGACGCTGGCTGGCGGCCCCCAGGCCTCGCTCGTTCCACACCCCTGAGCTTGTTACGGAGCTGCTCTGCAGGTTCTGTGTTTCAGGAAACCCAGTCTGCATTGGTCCACTTCACATGAGCCAGATGTAAATTGTTGGCTTGCACAGGTGTAGTGCAGGGAAGGGCCGGAAATAGGCCCCAGCCAACAGTTAAGAGAAATGAAGAGCGTTCGTTAGCCAAGGACATGGGCAGTTAGTTGGGCCCGACTCACCGAGGGGTGGCTGACTGCTACCTGTCCTAACAGTTTTGCAGTGTTGATGTACTGCTTGGTCAAGTGTCTCGTGATGATTTTGTTGCTTCTGACCTTAGAGGGCAAAGTGCCCATGTCCCATTTTTACCCAAATCACCATGTTGTCTTCAGCTCCCATCTTGCTCCTCTGTCATTTACTTTTACTCGGTAGTTCTTTCTATGGTGCAATAGAATAGTGAGCTCTTTATGTTCTGTAATGCAAGTTGAAATCCATGTACAACAGAGGTTATCATCTTTTGCCCATACTATTTCTTCAAGAATATTTCTGTATACATCTGTGATTGCATGTCTATAGTCATCTGTCCTTAACGTTATTCAAGGAGAATGAAAGTAATTTAAAAGTGTTTTGTTTAAAAATGTAATTCTGTCACATCTGAATTGGGTTCCAAAAGTTAGCTGGTTAGTTGGTAGTTTGGCCCGGGAAAGCATTTTCCTATTGAAGAAGGTATCACAGATAATGGTGAGGTTACCCGACTGGCCCGTCATATCACAGGTGTATACTATGAATTTGAGAAAAAGAAAAAGATGTTAACAAAATTGAACTTAGGTTAAGCTTTATTTAAATTATATCAAATATAAAGTAAACTTGATTTTCTTTAGAAACCAGAGAGTGATATGGAAATAGAGGCTTTTTAAGGCTTAGAGGGGGGGACTTTCAATATATATCCATACCTGTTAACTTTGGTTATAAGAATAGTATATGTTGGCCCGGGGTTGGTGGCACAGTGGATAAGGCGCTGGCCTGCAAACCCAAACATCGCTGGTTCGATTCCCAGCCAGGGCACACACCCAGGTTGCAAGCTAGGTCTCCAGCCAGGTCTGTAGCTGAAGGTAGGTGAAAGGCAACCATACATTGGTGCTTCTCTCCCTTTCTCTCTAAAAATAAAATCTTTAAGAAAAATAGTATCTACTTCTAAGGCATTTTCTCAACACAAAGGTAAAAATCACCCACATCTTTCAAACTTTTGTCTCACTTCCCAAAGATAACCATGGTAAGTTTCTTTCCCCCAAATTTCAGTGCATATACATGTGCTTCCATTCATTATACACGCGCATAATCCTGAAACGTCTTTATTCTTTTCCTCTGCATTTCTGTGGCTGCCCTTGCCCCTCAAAGAGGCACCTTCTCCCTCGCTCTCAACTCTTTATGCTCAAAATGGCTCCTTCCACTGTTTCCTCTTTTCCTTCTTGCCTCTGCTGCCTCCCCTCTTTGAGTCTGTCCTGGGGAGAGACTCAGTCCCAGTCTTGATCTGTTACATATGCCTAGTGAGGTGGCAGGTGGGGATAGGAGAGTGGTCACAGGGAAAAATGTAGGGTCACTTGATAGCTCCTGTTCACCACTTGCCTCTTTTCACCTTCCAACAAAGTGTGGACATCTGTCCAAATCCACTCCTGAATACCCACCTGAGTCTTTGTAACAGATGCCCAGTATTTCGTCTCATGAATATACCATGATGTGTACGTCAGCCCCTGTTGTTACCATGTAACATGTTACCATGTTCCCAACACCAAGCAATGTTATGATTAACATCCACACACTTGTATGTCCGTGTACCAACGTGACTGGAATGAATAGAGCAAAACCATATGATAAATTCCTCAATGCTGACTTGCCTGCATCAAAAGGTACACTCATTTTAAATGCAGATAACTGTCCCCAAATTGTGTGCCCCATCCACCAAACTGTCCCTCTTTTCTCAAGAGAGTTGCGAATGGATGACATGATTTTTATTCTATCTGATCTAAATTCATTTCAAAATACTTAAGGGCCTTCGCCTTTTCCTTGACCAACGCCTGCTCCTATGGGGTGGGATGTGCCGATACTGATGTTCATGGTCCACAAATTGTATTTCTGCGATGGGGGGAATGGCATTTCCACGCGTCAGTCACCTGGGAAGGAGGGAGGCAGAGGGACAAGAATGATGGAGGGAAGGAAACGAGCTTGGGTGTGAAGGTGGCATCATGGTGATGGACGGGGAGAGGAAGTCATGACATCCCCCTGGAGGAGAAGGCTGAGAAGAGTGAGGTTTCAGCTCCATTTCCTGTGCTTTGTTGTCAGAAAAAAAAATGGTGAGGAGTCGAAGTGAAAAGCAGCTGGCGGTTTGTGTACCTGACATGTTTACAAGTCAGGTGTTTGTAGCTCAGAGGTTGCCGGTAATTACATAGAAGCCACGTCAGGCTTCATGTTGCCAGTAATTTTTAAACCTTTCCCTCGGGAGCTTTGGCAGATAAGTTGATAAAATGTAAGGTTTCATCACGGCAGTACCTTCCATGACTGTTTTCAGGCTGGCTTTTCTCCTGAAGATGCACGATTGCTCTTTTGTGGGTTTTTGTCGTCCATCAACATGCAGTCTAGCTCGGAAGCCGGACCAGAGCCTGCAGGTGCACATCACCGTAGGGGGCCGGGAGAGTGATGGGTGCAGCACCCACCCAACACGTGCCTGGGCCTGCCTTCGCTGCCCCCTCATCTCTGTCACACGCGTGTAGTGAGGTTGCTCATGTCAGCATACCTGCCGGTGGAACTCATTCCTGGAGATAAGGCTCTTTGGTGGTTGTACCTGGTGCAGAAGCTGCTACAGCCACGCTCGGACAGTTGGGTCTAGGGCAGAAATGGGAGCCCTGTCCCCAGGAGGGGCCTGGGCATCGCACTTCCTGCCATGCTCTGTTCACTTGCCAGGTTGGCCGTCTGTCTTTCCTGGTGTGCTTTACAGAATCGCTGCACCCAATGAGTGAACTAATGTTTCAGTCTCCGCCTGCTAATGGACAGCAATCCCTTAGCCCCGTAATTATTTGTCCCCCACTGTAATTTTCAATGAAAATATCTGGTGGCTGAACCCCTATACAAGACTTTGAGCTCTGTGTGTGTCTGTGTGAAACACAGTTACCTGATGAATTGAAACGCGGTCTCTTTTTCAGTACAATTATTTTCTTAGTCACAGCCATGTCTTAATGCTGGACAGTGGCCACCACATGGCACTGGAGTGAGGGGGTTCATCAAGGCCCTAACAATTTTAACTTAACCTTTTTACTACTGGGTCTTTTCACTTAATTCTGAAGGGCTCTCTTAATTCAGAGTCTAGAGCTACAACATAACAGTGAAGACGAAAGAGGAGGATGAGGAGAAAGGGGAGCTGACAGTGATGATGGTGACTACAGTTTAGTTGCTCCTTGTTTATTAACCCACTGGCTGAGCTCACACCTGATTGTGTTTCACAGGCTTGAATAGCTTGGAGCTAATAGGCTTTGGTGGAGGGTGAAGAAGAGCATCATGGGCCATTTCTCTGACTGCATTTCATAGAAATAAAAGTCCTTCTCCTTGAGGGATCCGCCCCTCTTCCCTTTGTCCCATCTTCCTTGAGGGGCCACCTGTGTGTTTGGGTCAGGGCACATTCGCTGGCCAGCTGTGCGGGGTGGTTTCAGCTGTGAACCCACCAGAGTTGCATGAGAATGACCCAGACGTGTGGCTTCAGTTCTGGCAAGACATCAAGGACAGTCTGTATCATGGGAACAAGGCTTTAGGAAATCAGATGGCTGCAGGAACCTCAGTCTCATCAGTGTCCAGGAAGCAGATGGTGGCCTTTTTGATGTGCTCTGGCTTGTAGGAGATGGGCCAGGATAGCACCGAATGGCCACGTGCCTGCCCGTCTTCCACACTTGACGGGCAGGTCTCCGCATGGCCTCCTGCAGGCCCTGGGCCCTGGGTCCCATTAATGGGAGCAGCTCAGGCCTCTCAGGCACTTTTTTCAACCAAAGAATTTATTGACACCCCCTCCATGGACAGTGGTAGATAAACATTGTTGAACAAAACAGAGGGGACACAACAAGTGAAGTCCTAGGTTCCCAGCATCAGCTCAGGATCCCCGCTGGGTCTCTCCAGAAAGCCAGGCGTTTGTGAACCCAGCAGGAATCCTTGGGCCCGCTCGGGCCTGGCCAACAGTGAGCAGGGTTGAACAGTGCTGGAGAAGGTGGCCCTTCCCTGGATCAAGCAGCAATGCCTCTCGGGGTTTGCTGGTTGATTTCCAGGTTTCATTCATCATTCTACTACCTTAAAGCTTCAGGTAGGGGTGTCGGGGTGTCTGGCTTCCTGAAGTTCCTCCCACAGCATCCATAATGGTGAAATCCCCCTTCAGCTCTTCCGTGTCATACTTTCCTCATGGTGCTGGAGGCTGGAAACCTGCGATCAGGTGCCAGCAAATCCGGCTGCCTTTGGGGCCTCCCTCCTTGGCTTGCAGGTGGCCCCTACTGCCCTCCTGGGCAACATGGCTTTCCCTTCATGTGCCCACAGCTTTGTGTACCCGCCGTTCTTCCTGTACTGGCACCAGTCATGTTCATTAGGGCCCACCCTAAGGGCCTCACTTAACGGAATTCCGTCTTTAAAGGCCCTGTCTGTAAATACAGCCATTTCTCATGCACGGGGGTTAAGGCTTGAACACATGCATTTCACAGGGACACGTTCAACCCATAACTTTGGCTATATCCAGCCAGCCCTTGCCTCCTGGTTCTCCATACCTGGAGAATACCAGGCCCAGGGATCACTACCCTGCACTTAATTCTCGTGAATTTGGACCCAGTGGAAGTCAGCTACCTGGCTAGGAATTTCCTGCTCTCAGGGTTCACATGCCAGAGCAGGGGCCCTGAGCCTAGAGAAAATCCCCTTCTCCCCATGGCACATTTCTTGCATATAAATGATACCATCCTTGGGGTAGCCTCTTTGAGGGGACCTCTTGTCCACACCACTTCCTCCAGCTCATTTGACCAAAACGTGCGTTCCGCTTCCCTGCACTGCCTGGCTACCCAGCTGCTAGCTGCGGCTACCTCCCTGGGTTTTTGTTGAGAAAGGTCTGTCTAAAGGCTCCTCCAGATTCAAGTGGGGAGTACCTGGGCGAACGTAGGCCCAGGACCTGGTAAGGAGCTCCTGGATCAGCTCTGCTGCCCATGGTGGGGGGGCCATGCTCTCAGACGCACCTTCTCACTGCAAGTTGGAGGCTCCATCCCTGGGCCCCTTCACGCGGTCATGGGGAGGGCTCAAACCTTTATCTTAAATCAGGGTGTGAACTAGCCGTCAGGCATCCCTTTTCTCCATTCATCCTTCACCAAACCCTGCCACTCCTCGCCCTCCAAGCCCTCCTTCAACATTCCAGCTTACAGACCATGTTCTGTGAGAGGTGCTGGCCTCCTGGTGGCAGCACCGAATCTTCTGGAAAAGGTTTAGACCAGAGGAAAAGCCCCTGAAATCTACTCCCCACCTTCAGCTAATTCCCTAAAGTTTTACACCATCTACAGCCTGTACCCAGTCCACCGATGCTCATGCTCCATAAGACTTCCTTTTCCTCCCTCTGATGATCCTGGTGCTGATGTGGGGCTCTGCCTCCAGATTCTGGCTGTTTCCCATGTGGGCCTTGGCAGTGTTACCTGGGCTCCTGACCTTCCCTCTGCCTGATGCAGACCTCCTGTTTCTCCTCCTTACCTGGAACACGGGTACCAATACCCTTTGACCCCAAATACCACAGGCAGCACCAACCCTATTCATTCCAACCGCTACACCTGCCTTAACTTTTGAGGTGCCAGGCCACAAGAAATACCTTTCCTCTTCTGCATTGGCCTGACTTTCATTAAACAACATCCCTGTGAGCGAGGTGGAAGCCACACTCCACCCCTGGGCCAGGTCACAGCACGGGAGAACAGGGAGTCGTCTGCATCACCAGCGTACATGAGCGATGCACATTCTGAGAAACGGGCTTCAGTCTTCTGTTTATGCAAGCGTTTCCAGAATATAAGCATTCCCATTGTGGTTCAAAAAAATTTTTTTTTAACTTTTATAAGCCACCTCTGAGCACTTGACGTTCCTGACAGAAAACCTTCAGTTTCTTATTACAACAAATTGCACCCTAAGCGGCTGGATAGCAAATCCTCGGGAATCTTTTGGGATGCATTGAATTCCTCCTGTTGAATCAATCTCGTGCTTGGCCGCCCCTGCAGCTGCAGGACTGGTATCTTTTGCTTTTTCTCAGCTCTGGGAAGAGAGAGCAGGGAAAAAAAAGCTTTCCCCTGTAGAGAGCCAGCAGAAAATCAGACCCGAGGCGAGATGAGCACAGCCCTGAAAGGCTCAAAATGAACTGATTAAAACCAATTTTCATTGCTTATGAATGTTAATTTCTTAAATCACATATATTATGATTTTTAAAAAACGATCAGTGCATTCACGTGCATTTACCTGTATATTCTGAGTGAATGCCATACTGAGTTTTTGGCAGTTCTCCAAGGATAGATGAATGGACCTTCAATTAAATTGCACACGTAATACTGATTTGCCATACCTCATAAATCTGATTTACAGAGGGTAGGATAGCATTTGTAAGGAACAATAAGAGGTCCTTGAAAGGAAGGAAAATAGGGTGTAAGTAGACCCAGAATGATAGCTCCCCCTTTGTAAATGAAGAAATTCCTTGGGGCTAGGTAGTACAAAGCTCTGGAGCTCATGAGGGTGTGCTGGCTGGAAAACATGTGTAATAGGTACATACGTTTGAGGGAGGTGGCTTACCCGGGGGCTAGGAAACAGAGGCGCAGGAGCCCGGTGGGCTGCCACCCTTGGACCTGTGCTAGGAGGGCGCAGGCGGCACCCACCTGCAGAGTGAGTGGGTGATGGGAATCGCTCTTACGCCCAAAGGGCACCCATCACACTATCGCACTTCCCTTCAGGATTGAAGAGGCACAGATCTGCTCTCACCGGTAATGGGAAATATCGCAGTAATGGCCTCCCAAAGTAAGATAAATCGGGTTCAGCAATTGTAAAAGCATCTGCCGGCTGTTGGTTAGCATCGTCTTTCTAGGGGAACAGGTGGATGGACTCCCCTCCACCTTTCAACTGTCTTGAACCGAAAGGCAATCGCTGTCACTTGCTGAGAGCCTGCTGTGGACCCAGCTACTTGCGATGGGGAAGCTAGGCTGTCCTGTCCTGTCCTCCTGCGACAATGCTGAGGAGACTTACGTCTCGCCCCCTTATGGTGAGCTAGGGTTCAAAAATATAAATGAAGCCTCAGGTTCATTTATGTTTTATAATCCCCCCCCACCCAAAAAAGGGCATTTTGTTAGCTTTACTTGGTTATGAAAGCCTAAATGGTCACTACGCTAGAGTGTCATTACAGCCACATCACCCTGCCTTCCTGCCACTTGAATCTATCAAGATTCTTTTTGTTGCCTGTGACAGAAACCCAGCTCAGACCACCTGAGCACAAAGGGAGTTTGCGGCCCACCTGATGCAGCTGGGGCAGATTGGGTATGATGGAATTCAGGGCCACCAGATGAGTGTCTGTCCCTCTGTCTCTCAGCTTTTCTCTCTTTCTCTCCCTGGGTCTATTTCTTCATCTTTGCTCGTTCCTCTGCGCTGTTGCTGTCCTTTGTCACCCAGCCAGACTTCCCCACAAGGGGGGGATGGGCAATGCTGGTGGGGTGGAGAAGATTCCTTCCTGAAACCCCCCTGCCCACAGCTGCCTAGCTCTGTGACATAAGAGAAGGTTCTGTTCCCTCTAGCTCCCCACTTAAGACTATGTATTTTAGGTGGATTTTTGGGGGCTTCTTTGGGTTTCATGTTCACTCCTTCCTGGACCAGGGGAGATCATGTGCTGGTAACCCCACCAGAAACATAGGTTTGGAACAGGAGCTTGGGGATGGGTGGATGGTGGATAAACTGGTAGAGAGTCCGAAGGCTGGTAACTAGAAGACTGCGACACGGGAGAGAAAGTCAGCAGCTCTGCACCATCAGAGTTATGCATTAGGAATAAAGTTCTGCAAAAGCAGGTTTCGAGAATTTCAAAGGGAACAGCAGGACGCAGCCAGACCAGAACACAAGCCAGCTATGTAGGAAGAAATGTTAGAGGAAGATGGGCCGCAAGGCTGGTGAGACCCTGGGGCAGAGTTGTGTAAGGACCCGGGGTATCTGATGGCAGTGTGTGACCTGTTTTGTGATGGTTCTTCAGTCTCGGGGTGCTTTACCTATTTCTGGCTGTCGGCACAAAAGAACCTAGCCAGGAGACTGCATGCATTGTAGAAATGCCATAGGAAGAGTGTACTTGATTGCAGTGAGGGTATTTGATAATGCCTCCTAGTACATTTTCTGTAGGTGGAAAACTACGGGCTAGTGGGGTTCATTTATACCTTTTAAATAGCTATTTCTGAACGTGGTTGCTAACAGACAGATTCCTTTGGGGAAATATAGAATGGGTTGATGTGCCTTAGAGCTCCTTTTCTTTCTTCAGTTCTAAGTCAACATTTTTATCAAAGACTGAGATATATACATAGAAGTTATATGTATCATTTTTAAGGGAAGCAAAATGGAGAAGAATAATACTTTGGGGGACTAAATCAATCTTCAAAATTATCTCCTTAATTAGAAACATTTGGTTGATATCAAGAAGATGAACTGAAACAGGGATACGTGCAGAAGTCTGCATTTGCGATTAAAAATGCAATAATAGGCTGGAGAATTTTTCTGGTATTATTTGATGGATTATTTTTGGCAGCTCTATTAGTGTTAATTCCTCCATTCTTTCTTAATAGAACCTCAGGTGTCCTGGCCATGTAGTTTGTATGTGATTCACCATTAGGGAAAACCTAAGCTAGAGAATTGCATTTTCCTGGTTGCCTGCCCTAAATCAGATGAGTTAGAGCCAATGATGGCCCATTCTTGGGCTTTATGTGAAATACTAAGAAAGCAGACCTCCCCCTTTCTACTGCTCATGATTGAGGCTGTTTGGTCTATTGAGATCACAAAGTGAGAATAGAGACCAAACCACAAGGCAGAGGCGAGGAATGGAGAGAGATTCTGGTCAGATTCAAGCATTGCTGGACTTGAGGTTTAACCCCTGTATGGTTGAGTTACATAAACACTTGGGCTGATACATCTTATTTTTCAGCCACTTCAAATTGGATTTCTTGCTTCGTACAATATAAAGAATCCTAGGTGACATACATGGAGACTAGTGTAGTGGCCAAGAAACCTAACATGGCCTTGGGCTGCATTATTTTAAGTGTAGCATAGCATCAAAAGATGGGATACGTGCAACCAGCACACTACACTGAGATCATTTCTAGCTGAGAGTGACCTAGGGGAGAGGAATCTTGAAGCCACATTGTGTAAGAAATGTCTGATGAAGAGTGGAAAAGACTCTGTGAAGGAAAAGGAGACCTGCTATTATAATTTCTCCAATCTTTAAAAGGCTGTAGTGTAGGAGAGGGGCAGACACTTGCTCATGACTAGAGGGGGAGGAACTCTGATATCTGACCTGGAGTGAGAAGGAAGACACATTCCAAGGGCCCAGTGATGGACCATTCAGTTCTAAAGAATAGTGAATTCCCTGTCTTTGGAAATATTTACACAACATGTGGCCACTTACTGAATTTTACCAAATGATTGTTTCTTTTGAGTTGGGGAGGATTGTCTAAATGAGGCTTCATGTCCCTTCTGGCTGAGATTCTGAGTGTCAAACCCTAAAACCTCTTCAGTTTCAGTCGCAAGTAAAGTAGAAAAATGAACCCGCTCCTCTTTATTGCCTCCATTATCATTAAGGAATGGATGACACATTCCCTTTCCTTTTTCTTCCTGATTATGAGGAGTAAGTACAACTTTGATAGCTCATGTTTTTTTCCTGTAACTTAGTAGGCTGTGGAATAAGGTAATATATATCTTGAGTTTTATATCTGAGTTAAATAAATATATCTCTGACAAAGTGATACACACTTAACACATAGTTGTCCCTTGAACAATGCAGAGGTCAGGGGTGACCTACACAGTTGAAAATACACACGTAATTTTTGATTTGCCCCAAAATGTAGCTACAAATAGCCTACTATTGATCAGAAGCCTTACTGATAAGTCAATGAACACATTTTCTACATAATATGTCTTAGATACTACATTTTTATAGTAGAATAAGCTAGAGAAAAAGAAATGTTACTGAGAAATCATAAGGAAGAGGAAATAATTTCTAGTTCTGTGCATATGTATTGAAAAAAATCTGTATAAATGAGCATACCCGGTTCAAACCCGTGTTGTTCCAGGGTCAATTTATATTTGAAAAGTGAGTATGTATAATGAGTTGCATGGTGTTTTGTTTTTTTAATACATAAAGATATTTTTATTTTAAACTAAGCATTAAAAAAAAAGATAGCAAACCTTCAGAGAAGTGAAAAATTTACATAGAGAGAGAGAGAGAGATTTGATTTTATTATTTTTAGAACAAGGGGAAGGGAGAGAGGCAGAGAGGGAGAGACATCAATGTATGGTTGCCTTTTTCACTTGCCTTCAGCTACAGACCTGGCTGGAGACTTAGCTTGCAACCTCATTAATGTGCCCTGGCTGGGAATTCGAACCAGTGACCTTTGGTATTTTGTTTTTTATTTTGTTTTAATTCCAAACATTGCTAACCCCCAGAAAGGCAGTTTTACACTTTTGGAAACTATACACAGATTTCCAGCTTGGCTTGGGAGATGAGAAGTCTGGGGACAGGGGACCGTATCCCCAGAGCAGCCGTTGCTGGACTAGGCAGCAGCAGGCACCCTGACCCTGGCTTGTACCTGGTCTGTGTGCCATGGTCCCCACCACTCCCTCCAGGCCAGCTTCACTTACCCACATCCTCTCTGTCCTGCGAGCTTCTAAGTGTGCGATCTCTGCCCTGGCTGTTGCTTTGTCCCCTGCTGGTTAGTATTCCGCCGGCAGTGAGCAGAAGAGGGCTAAGCTGTGGGGCCATTCTGCATCTCAGACCTAAACCACGTGGAGAGGAAGAAAGCCAACATGGCGTTCTTACCCACGAAACTTTTATGAAAATAGGTTTTAACTTTATACATTCATCTAAAATGTGGAATTATTCACTGTTAGAGATGGAGGAATAGAACACAGAATCTGCCAATTTATAGATCTAGAACATTTGGGTGAAAGTTAACTTCCTTTTCTCTTAGTTTCCCTGTTACCCTTTTCTAATTCATACTATCAAAGCCTGCTCTTCTCCAGAGCCTCTGGGGCAAGCCCCTGACTCCAGTCCTGTTAAGTAGTGGTTTCCAAAGTAGGTTCCCTGGGACAGTTGTTCCACTGATGTGATAATGAAGGAAGGGTCCTGGTTAAATGAGTTCAAGAAAAGCTAGGCTACATAAGATGGCTTCAGGTCAATTTGCTACAAATCAGTTACTGAGACCAATTCATCAAAAGTCAGTTCGCCAACCCCAGCTTTGAGAAAGACCTGTTTACTATCAATACCAAATTGACCGATGGTGAGTTTTGTAGCTTTTTCAGAAATGGTCACCTGGATTACTGATATTGAAAGATGCTTTCGTGAATAGTAACTAACATTGAGATGCTTTCTGTGATGTCAGTTTTCAGAAATTCATAAAAATCTGAAAGGCTGGTGCAAAAATTCAGTATTATTGAAATACAGTTTTTCTATCAAAATGTTTGGCATTTCGTATGCGACATGGTGGTTTCAGCTATATTTGATTTCTATGCTTTGAAATACCATTTTAAGAATTTTTATTGTTCTTTCACCAATTTCTAAATAGCCTATTAGCCTTAATTTTGTATATCTCCATTTGGAGTTTTAAACTAGATTGAATTGAAATTTTTGATAACTTTAGGATGCTTCTGAATTTATATTTAATTTAAATGTTTAATTGCTAAAATTACTAAATTAATGCTGATAGGCCACTGGAGGAATGGGGAAAGAAAATTTTAAATATTTGACATTTAAAACAAAGTTTAAAAAGAACATTCGGAAACATTCAAAAGAAACCTAAACAACTTTATATGTGGAAAATTATCCATTTATGTTTCACTAGCTTTTTTGCACATTTAATATTTTTTACCACTCGCACATTCCTGTCACAGCTTTGGAAACATTTCCATTACAAGTAATAAATCTTGAAGGGAGAAACATTGGTGTTAAATGTATTAAAATCAGAGAATCATTTATCAAATTGACCTTTCAATGAATTGACTTGATTCCAAATGAAGTTAAACTAGTTCCTTTTTCTGCCAAACTCCTCCTGGTTTTCAGTCAATGAATGTACATTTGGAACCTCCAACTGGGAGGCAGTTAGAATAAGATGACAGTTCCCAAGTCACTGTAAATGCCACGTCTTCCTTTGGGAGCCGCTGGGTGGGGTCAAGCCAGAAGCGACCTCTTCTGGATGCTGAGTATGCGAAGTCCATGAATTCGATTTTAAAACTTGTAAGACCCTGTGTCTCATTCTTATATGGAAAAGCTCCCTGGCCATTTTTAGGCCTGCTTCTCAGCAGCAACTTTGAAGAAACATTTCTGTTTTCCGTACTTCCAATAGTTATTTTTCACACCTCTAAATATTTTTAAGTGTACATTTCTTGCTATCACCTGATGAAATGCTCAATTCTTTTTTTTTTTTTTTTTTTTAAATTTTATTGTTGTTGTATTACATCCATCCCCTTTTTGCTCCCCTCTGTCTCAATTCTTAACTATATATATATATATATATAAACTTAGCCCATGGATCCTTTTTTGTCTATCCATCATCTCCCTTTCCGTTAAAAAATAATAGTATTTAATTCTTTGTATAGCTAGCTACCTGTGAAACTTCAAACAATATACTGAAACTTTTGTTTCTTCCCTCCATCAACTTTAGGCAGTTGATTTCTCACTATATTAAACGGATATTTAGTTCTCTCATTTTTTCTGTACTTAAATTATATTCCATTGTTGTATTACATTTATCCTGTTTTCCCCCATTGCTCTCCCCTGCCCCCCGCCTCTCCCTCCCCAATCCCAGTCAATCCCCCATGTTGTCCATGGGTCCACCATGCTAGTTCCTTGACTAAACTGTTTCCATTCTTTGCCTCTTTCTCCCCCTCCCAAGTTCTAGCATTCTTGATGGGGAATTAGAGTATGAAATTCTCAATTCACAAGTATTTTCAGTGATGATTCTGAAAGCCTTTTATATTGTCTTCTGAGCTCTTATGTCTGATGCCAGTTGGATTTAGGTTTCTTTGTTGGTCACCCATTTTATCTTTACATTTTTAGGGCCTGCTTTTCCCTTTGATATTCTGAGAGTTCACATTGATGTGTCTGGACATAGGCATTTTTAAAAAGTTCGTGCCAGGCCCTTTCATTATAAAGGCCCTTGTTTTCTTTTATCTCTAGGAAAACTTTTCTTTATTTTTTCCTTTTTAATTTTATTTCCTCTATTTTCTCTATTCTTTAGTTCTGAAAGTTCTGGTAGTCAGATGTTAAACTTCTCTTTCCAGTGTTTTGGGCCTTTTGATTTAAGTTCTGAGAGTTATCCTTGACTTTACTTTCTAAACCTTTAATAGAATTTTTGTATCTCAGCAAATTCTTGTTCTTTTAAGTTAACAAGAACTTGTTCTTGAATGATACCTTTTTTCTAGCTCCTTATTCTTAATTTTTGGATGCAACATCTCATATCTTTCGCAGAATAATCAGTCTTTTTAAAAGGTCTCTCCCATTTTGAGAAGGACGGGGGTTTCCTTCAAATTCATTTTTTTCTGTTTGTTCTGGCCTTTTTTCTTGCTGTACACTTTTCTCAAAGTTTAGATGTTTTTTGGTTGTCTATATTATCTAACTTTATTGAGATATAATTCACATGCCACATCATTTACCCTCTTCAAGTTTGCAGTTCAGCAGCTTTTAATATATTCACAAACTTGTACAACTAGCATCACAATTGTTATTAGAACCTCTGTATCACCTCACCTAAGAGAAAATGTCTCTTAGCTGTTATCCCCCTAACCTTCTCATCCATCCCCGCCACCCCCTGACCTAGGCCACCGCTGTCCATCCAGATTTGAAAATAAGTTATTAGAAAGATTGGCTTGTTATTCTGGGGGCTTCCGAATGGAAGTTAGTAGGAAGACAGTGACTGGGAAGGGGGAAAGGCAGAGGTGGAGGCCGGAGAGTACGCAAACCCCAGAGCACCGGGGCTGAGAGGACCTTGCAGAGGCCCTGAGATGGGTGCCTGTCCACCGCCACCCTGGAGAGCTGGCTTCTGTGCCTGTTCTGGGTGCGGAGGGCCCCCCACATGCTGTGTTTTGGTATGTTAAGCCTCAGAACGCCTGAGCTTGGGGCTCCTGCTCTGCGTAACAGCAGTTATCAGCCTCAATTTAGACGGATAAATGTTGTGGCTGGGAGAGCGGTCTGCCTTGACCAAGGTCACATGTCTAAGGGGCAGAACAGTCATACTTGTCTGCCCCTCCCCCAAAAAGATGGCGTGGCTCCCGACTCTTGACCGATGCCTGTGCCCAGGACAGCAGACATGGAAGCAGGGCAGGACCTGGTTCTTCTGCAGCCATCTGTCAGCAGGGGCTGAGCCCAGGGCTACCCGCTGTTGACTGGAAGTGGGAGGCTTCTGTCCCCCTAAGCTCATAGGCTCCTCTGCCCAACCCAGACTGAGCAAGGAAAGCCACCCCTCCCCTCCCCAACTACACATTTACATTTCAGTTACGAAATACCCTTGGCACATATTTTCTCCAAACAGAGAGAAATACCACCGAATCCTCCTTTCTACTTCTCTTTCCAAATGAGACTTTTAATCTCACGTTGTTCATAGTCTTAAAATGTGAGATCTAAGTGGGAAGAAAAAGAAAAGGTCATAGATCTTAGTTTCAGCTGCCAGCTAATTTGGTGGTTCTCCCAGGCGGGAAAATCAATGTGCCCCGCAGAGGTGAATCCTGCATTTCACTGTGCTGTGCCGCCCACTGATTTTCCTCTGTGAAATGAACTCACCCTCCATGCTTTTCAACTTCTCAATGAAGTATCTTCCATGCTTGCCTTGCCCCAGACACAAGTGTACGTGTTTTGAGTAGAAATCTGAGCCGGCAGTGCTTGGAGGAGATGGTCTTAGTCCGTTGTTGGAGGATGGTGCTGAATTCGCCAGAGATAGACAAGAGATGGCCGGGTGTCTTAGGCCTGAGTCTCTGAAGGTCTGCCAGCTTCGGGCTCGCATGGAGCTTGGTTTGGTGAGGAGTTTTGTTCTTACAAATCGATAACTTCTGAACTTACCGATCCAGTAGCAGTATCGGGCCCAAACTCTCCTGGGTGTTACCATGGTCTGATCAAAAAGGCCAAGGCCACTGAGGCTCTTACTGTGCTTCCTCCCATGGTGCCCACATCCTTACCATGACCCCCAGCAGGACTGACGGTCCCCTAGACTTGGTGCTGCTCTTTATAGCATTAGAATACTTTCTTCCCAGTTGGCAAACAGCCCCGTATCCCCTCCGCACTGCCAGCTACTCAGGCTCCTTTCCCAGGACTTGCCCACAATCCAGGAACCGGAAGGGGTGGCGCACTACCAGAGACGCCTGGGTCCCTGTTCCCTTGTCCTGTGTGGCATCTCTTCTGATCGCTCTGTGACTGTGCTGTAGTGCAGGTTACTAAATAGTTTGAAAAATCACGCTTCCTCCTAACAAAGTCTGATCACTGGGGAGGAAGCTGAAATGGATAATAGGTTCCTATGGGACACCCCAGGCCCTTGGCCCATCAGAAGCAGAGTTGTTCATGTTAAGGTTGAATTCCGTGGCTCCTCTCTGGGCATGCTTGTCTTTTGGCTCTGCTTTGTCAAGGTTTTGTCAACACGGGTGACGGCAAAGACACAACCTGAAGCATGGAGCCACCCCTGAGGCCAGGCTGGGCTGTCCTTGTGAGCGCAGCACCAGGCCCCTCCCCACCACCACCACGGTGAGTGAGCCAACGCTGGCTGAGCTCCACTTCCTTATAAGAACATGTGCACAAACCAAAGACTGTGTCACGGCAAGGCCAGCTCTCATCCGTCAACAGCTTAGAATGTTTAGGACAGTCCACTGACTGAAAATATACACCATGGCGAGGTGCTCGGGCAACAGATGGGATGTGTAAAACCCGGCTGACTCAGAGCATTTGCGCCTTGAGTGGCCATTGCTGAGCCTGGAATTAACCTTCATAAACACAGATTCCTCTTTCAAGATGTCCTGGAAGAAAAGGACATTCCCTATGGCCAGCCCTGAGCGCTATAGTGTGTGCGTGGTCAATCCAGGGCTGGGCTGAGGGCAGGGCGCGCCAGCGATACAGAGTTGGCCTCAGTTTCCCCGCAGGTCAGCGTAAGCCTGGTTCTTTTGGACTGATCACAGCTTTGGCTTCATCTCATCTCATCCTCTTAAGTCTCCCACTTTTATTAACACCTAACCCAAATAGCATCACCCTTGCCTTCTGGCCACTGCAGGATTTACAGTTAACCAAACTGGCCAGAATTTGTTTTTGCCAGTACGCATTTTCCCCAGTGGCATTAGAGAATTAGGGTGATAGTCACACCCTGCAGGGTGGCTACAGTGTGACAGGCACTGGGAACCCCTGGTTCTGGCAGGGAGGCACCTGGCCCCAGGGGCTCAGGTGTTGTGTTGCACACACACGTGGCTGACACAGGGAGGCTCCAGACTGTTGACAGGAGCTGCTGACTGTGCCTGCCGGGAATCCACTTACAGCTGTGGTCAACGAGGAAGGGACAGGACGAGATGAGTCCTTCCCCCAGAGGTTCATGTGGGTGTTCATGTCGTTGATCCTGGTGTTGGGCGCGTCTGTGGAACAAGCTGGATCTCTGTCATCTCTTCCCTCTTAGCGCCATTCCTCTCATGCCCGTCCCCTGCTCCCACCAGCAGTGGCTCCTGTACCCGGCAGGGGCTCGAGGTCTTGTTCTTCTCTTCCTATTGCCTTCCAAACCCACTCTTAGATCTTGTGTCCCATTGGGGTCTCTTGACAGGCAAGCTGGCTCTCCCGTGGACACTGTCTCTTAGCAGAATCAAAGCCTTGGGCTGGGCAGCCGTGCAGGCAGCAGGTGCCAGTCAGAACAGGGATCCACGGACCGTCTCAGGCTGCGTGTCTGTGCACGTTAATCTGCCCACTTGTGTCTCCACCCCACCTGGGCTGTGACTTCTCTTTCCCCCCAAACTCTCAAGCTGGACCACGACAGCAAAGCAAATGTTACCTGCCACCTGATTCCTGCCCACAAACAGCGTAAATGCTGACGAGCCATGTGGGCAAAAAGAAAACAGGGTAAGGAGGGCAGAAGGCCACCTGATCACATCAAGTGAGGATGAGGCACCTGAGCCTCCAGGGTGACAGTGGGTTGCTCACATAGGGCCTGTTTCGGGGCACAGACATGTCTCTTCTCTGGTGATGCCAGATAATCAAGAGGCAGCTTTGAAAGGCCTCTGCCTCTCCAGGCGGCTCCCGAGGCTGCCCCATGGCTCTGGGTTTTAGAGTACAAGCTGTGCAGAATTAAGGCCACACGATATGGTATCGACCATGAAACAGCTACAGGGAAAAGGAATCCCGTCTTTCTTAGCCATCTTCTCTGAGCCAGGCACCAGCTAAAAGGCTGTAGGCATATGATCTCATTTCGCTCTAACAATATCCTTGTCAGTCAGGGTGGGCACTGGGCTCACCGGCCGGTCACTTGGTAAAGCACGAGTCTAATCACCATGTTGCATACCTGGAGCTACTATAATACTGTATGTCACCTGTAATTGAAAATTTAAAAAAATAGACATTATTATCTCTCTTACTGATTAGAAAAGTGAAGCTGAAAGAAATGAAGAAACTTGCCCCAGGAGTCAGGTTGTAAACCGCAGTCCAACCAACTCTGAGTCTCGTTCATTTTCCACTGTGCCTGTCCTCTTCCGATAAAAGATGACAGGTTTTTTTAAATAACATGAATAGCTGTCCTCATTGGTCTCTGAGTTCACCTTGTCGCACAGTCGGAAAGGACCCCCCATTCCTGTGATGTGCGATTTCCCCCCAGGGACTGCCCCTGTGAGTGGTTCACTTAGGCGACCCCTCGGCCCCTGTGTGTATGCCCACCAAATGTGACCGTCATTTCATAGGGGAAAATGTAACCCCACGTTCTAAAAGACCTTGTCAACAGCCAAGACAGAGCCTGGGTCTCAGTGACATTTAGGATGTCCCCCTTTGGTCCCCTGCTTGTGGGCTGACATGGTGATGGCGCAGCACGCTGCTGTGACCTCTGGACCTGGCAGGTTTGAGGCTCCAGCAGGGGGGCCTCAAAACTGTGACGTGAGGTTCACTGCCACCCACGTCCGTTGTAATTTGCCCCCTGAACTTGTAGCCTGCCTGCCAGTACGGTGTTCTTCGGAGGATGTTCACGATCCTGTGTCAGAGAGCAGCAGGGCATTCCATTGGGGTTGCACAATGAGTCCCGGCAGCTGAAGGACAGGAAGGTCCCTGGGAGGCAGGGTGCAGGAGCGGGGCTTGGCGGCAGCCTGCCCCCTGCCCTGTGGTTGATGAGCAGTTCTGCTGTGATTCCAACAGGGGTCAGTGTCTGAGTGCCTGGCTGCCCATATAAGTGGTTTTTACTCCCAGGTGTGATGACGAGGGTCCGTCACCCCACAGCTCACAGCAGTGCTAGTGCCATGGTCCCTGGGGTGTCTGAGAGGTCAGAGAAATCCATTTGATGCATTCAGAATGTGGCTGAGGTGGTCAGAGGCTCTGGAGAGCCTTTGGTGAGGAATTAGCATGGTCAGGCAGTGGGACTAGAGACCCATCAGGTCCCTGGTCCATTGGGACCCAAGCTCCTGCCTTCCCCTCTGTTCCCATTTCCCTGGAGTATAAATAAGTGAACATTGGTGGTAAAAATCCAAATACAGCCTAGAGTTTAGTTGATAGTAACACACTAGCACCAGTTTTTCAGTTGTTGTTCCTTGGTAGTGAGTTTAGCAAGAGGGGGAAGTCAAGAGGGATTGCTGGGAACCCCCTGTACTACCTTGGCACCTTTTCTATAAATCTCAAACCAGCCCCAAGCAAAACCTGGATTTGAAAAGATTGTTATGAAATAGCATTGTAAAAAGTTTCCTGCCCCATCCCAGGCAGTGTCGTTAAATTGTCCGATTTCTACGAGCAGATCCTAGCAGCTGCGACGTGAGATGGTGAGAAGGTTCTCGGAATGAAGACCCTTCACTCTGGCCCCAGGTGTCTCCTGGTCTTCCGGCGGACAACTTGGGCCACGGTGCTACCGTCCAGTGGCGTGTGATTCAATTCAAGTATTTCAATGAAAGAATAAGCACGTAAAATTCTAATATTCCCTTATAGGATTAAAAATCTTACTGTTTATCCTGAAGGTGCCAGAGTTTATAAAAGGCGTGTTCCCAGTTGATGGAAACTTCAAGTTGAATGTTAATGGCTCTTCTGGGAGGCTGGCAGGGCAGGGTCAGCCCCAGCTAGAGCAAAATAACAACAAATGAAGGAGAAAGTTACCGAGGCTCCTGCTTTGCCCCCAGATAGCTGTAAATGAAGGGTCTGAGAGGACGCAGGCCACTTACTGGATAGAAGTCTTCGCCGGTGATTCCAACAGGGGGTCAGTGTTTCCTTCCTTCCCTTTTCACCCGGTAACGGGAAGGAACGCACTTAGTTTCTTGCTGTGTATGTTACAGCTAGAGTTGGGTTGCAGCAGGTTAGCCACTTGGTCATTTGCGGTCCTATGGGCAGCTCTGTTGTGAAGGGCAGACAGTTATGGGCTCAAGAAGCTGGAGAACTGTCATTATAGGAAAACAGTGACTGAGGGTGGCCCCAGCTAAAATACTGAGAAGTGTGTCTTTCACACAAACATATGGACCCAGACTTGTGAAGTTCAAGTACTGTTTACGGGGGATTAGCTCAAGTTTGGTTAAGAAGAGGGTGGGATTCGGAGGGGTTGTTGATCCTGCTTTTGGTGGGAGCGAAACCAGGCCAAGGCCTGTGGCGTGAAGTGGGAAGTGAGGCCAGGGCCGGGCTACATGGCCACCCACCGAGAACCCACGTCTGAACTCTAAATGCCAATTGTGAAACTGAGTACAGACACTGAGAAGGGTGGGGGTGGCGTTCGGAGAGGGGGAAGAAAGGACTCTCTGTCTCTTCTGGTCTAAGGACGGGCATTGCCCCTTTCGAATGCGGGATTCAGACTCCGCAAGCGGCTGTGCCACGCACCATGAATCTGATCACAGGCGGACATTGCCAGAAGAATCGGTCTTCTGTAGTCATTGTATTTTTTATTTTTTATTATTTTAAAACTTTTATCCAGGTGTCCTTGAAAAAAAGAGCCTGAGAGAGAAAGAGAGAGAGAGAGTGCGCACGCACCAGAGAGCCAGCCCTGTAATCGTTCTACTTTCTGTGGTAGTCTGGACACTGTTTGCTGATTTCTCTCTGTCACAACTTCTTAGCCCAGAAAGTCCCCCAGAGGAGGCCTAGAGAAGGTTAAAGACAGGGTGGAGGCTAGACCAAATGCTCGCTCTCACACACCCATAGCTGTTGGCTCTCAGTACATCCTTATCATCTTAATACCAGGTCAGCCATCATCAGTTCTCTCTCTTTTTTTTTCAACAGTTTTTCTGAAATGCAATTCACACACCACAAAATTTATGCATTGAACGTGTGTAACTCGATAGCTTTCGGTGTATCTATAGAATTATGCAACCATCTCTTAGTGCAATACATTTTAGAATATTTTCATCCCCTTACCCATTAGCAGCTGCACCCCATCTAGTCACCCCCATCCCTCAGCAACTAGTCATCCGCTTTCTGTCTTTCTAACTTGCCTGTTGTGGGCATTTTACGTACATGGAATTTAAAATAATGGCTTTTTGGGACTGGCTTCTTTGAGCATGTTTGCAAAGTTCACCATGTTATAGCATATGTTAGTCCTACATTTCTTTTAACTGACAAATAATACTCCATTATAAGCATGCACTAAACTTGACCCATTCATCAGCTGATGGGCTTTGAAGGTCTTTTCAGTTCTTGACTAAGAACAATGCTTCTATGAACATGTGTGCACACTATCATGGACATATGTTTTAACTTCTTTCAAGTGCCTACGTAGGAATGGAGTCGCTAGGTCATATGCGAACTCCATATGTATCCCCTACGTGCTGAAAGGGTTCAAGGACAGGTGTCAGAGAAAATGGAAACACTTGACTGCAGAGGAGGCTCACCGGCAGTTTGCTGGTGTGGGAGGAGCTGGCACCTTAGGCCCTGGCTTGGGCTCCACCCTCTTGCCCATTAACCAGGCAGCCGTGGGCAAACCCCTTGGCCCCTAAACTAAGGCTCAGATGTCCCATCCATGAACGGGGGGCTAAACGGAGAAAGGAACTTCTGTTGATGGTTTAATCTTGAGTCCCAAGGCCTAGCGCAGTGTCCAGCACACAGTAGGGTCTCAGTAAACATTTGATGAAGTAAATAACACCTCCTTTATAAAATCTTCCAGGATGATGACAGGGTAGGCATTTTAAAAATGTATTCAAGTATGTCATAAACTACAAAACGCCACAGAAACAGATTTTCTTTCTTTGTAGTGGAAAGAGACAGCAGGTAATTGCAGTAATGCGGCAAACCAGTAAATTAGGTGAACATATTTTTCCTGGAAGGTGCAATTTCGCTTTCAAGGTACTAAAGAACCAGCAATCCTTTAATATAGTTAACTCATAAAAAAATTCCAAGGTCGTAAGTGTTAATGCCCCTCTCTGGATTTGCATTCTCTCCGGCCTTCCATAAGAACAAGCAATTTCGGGTGGAAGGGGCAGGACCTGGAGTCCAGCTTGTTCTGCTCTTTAATATCTAGATAAGGACTGGGAATTTGCACTGCTCTTGATTCACTTGTTTCTGTTCAATATTCCTTTTCATCATTTTTTCCCTATAGAAATTAAAAAGTGATATGTACCTATTCCCTTAAAAGAGTTGCGTGCATGTGTGTGTGTTTCTGTGTGTGTGAGTGAAAGTGTATGAGTTGTGGGGCGAAGTGCACTAGCATATGAACGCTCAGAGAAGGGGCACAGAGGGAGACAAAAATGGATCTTGAAATTGTCCCTAAAAAGAGAAGAAAGAAGATAGGAATCAGGTCCTCCAAGTGCCATTCCTTCAAACTCACCATGTTCCCTTTGTACTTCCTCACCTGGCCCCATTCTTCCCAAGCCACTGGCCTCTGTTTATCTGTGCCTTATACCAAAGGATCGTGCTTTCCTTCATCGGGCCTCTTGTGCTGAGTGTGTAATAATTGGGGAGACAGAGAATGAGACCCCCTTTGCTCTCATAGCATCTGAGCACTTGCATCTCCTGCCCTGGATGATGGGACCCAGACCAGGGGATGTGCCTTCATCACTGTCCCCTTCTGTTCTGAAAGCACCCACTTTGCCTCAGCAGTGATTTGAAGATAGTCTTTCACCAGAGGATTTTTTAAAATATATATTTTAAAGATTTTATTTATTTTTAGAGAGAGAAGAATTGAGAGGGGCAAATAGAGAAACACCAATGTATGGTTGCCTTTCACCTGCCTCTAGCCACAGACCTGGCTTGCAACCTGGTTATGTGCCCTGGCTGGGAATCGAACCAGCAACCTTTGGGTTCTCAGGCTGGTGCCTGTCCACTGTGCCACCAGCCAGAGCCAGAGGATTTTTGTTTTTAATGGGCTTTCTGCTACACGTGTTAAGGTGTCTTCAGGTTGAAGAGTAAGGGAGCCAAGGGCAAGGGGACAGATTGGGGAGCAGCATGGGAGGGCCACTGGGGGTAAGTGGGCTTGCCGTAGGGAGGATTAGACAGTCCTTGCCCTCCGCTGGGGAGGAGAGAGACTGTAAAGTACTGAGGGAATTACCTGTTGTCAGCATGCTAGTCTTTGAAGGGCACTCTGCTGCTATCCAGCGAGACAGACCCAGATGGAGGAGGTGCTGCAGCGACAGAGTTGCTTATGCCACCAGCCATCAGGTTGACAGTGGGATCTGAGCATGTTCTTGGGTGCGATGCCGAGACCAGCATGCACCCAGGGCCCCGGAGCTGAAACTCAGACTCCCGAGGTCCCACCCCTCTGAAACCTCCTCCTCTGGTCTGGCATCTGATGAACTCTCTAGCTCTCCTGATGCAGCTAACCCCTAAGCGACACTTGAAAGAAAATTAGGGTGCACTGCTGGGCCTGGGGGACTGTGGGGCTTGGGTGTGTGGGAAGCAGAAGACAGTCATGTGACTCCCACATGTGCTGGAGGCAGGGAATGGGTGCGTCATGCAGAGCCCAGCTGCAGCCCCGGCTCTGCCCCCACGAGGTCCCATCTGTGAACGCAAGGCAAGCATGCCGTGCATGTGCCTGCTTTTCCTGGCTGGGATGTTGGGACCAGGAAGCCGCTCCGGGCCCCCGGGTCTCTGGTGCCGAGTTTGGAATCCATCTAGAATGGCCAAGGGGAGGCCAGGGCACCTGGCGAATCCGTGGGAAGGCTTAGCTGAGGGTGCATCCCTGCGCAGGCTGGGGGGCCTTGGGGTGGGGGTCACGGGTGTTCTTACACTGAGCGCCCATGCCCTTGTAGCCGTGGCTGCCTGGCTGGCCTTACAGTCGTTTTCCTTGGGGATTGTACCTGGAAGACGCTCTGGGCTGCAGCCTGCTGGCTCTGGAGCCTCTGTGAAGCTGAGGAAGTGTCCCTGTTGAGAATTCCAGCATTCCGTAATGGCAGGTTCCAAGTCTTGCTCGCGGGGGCTCCTAGCAGACTGGGCCGAGAGGCCGCAGGTCCCCGAGGCGGGCAGGCCCTCGGGCCCCTGCATGGCACGCACCCAGCACTAGACAGACGTGGCTTCGAAACGGGAATGTGGTTATAATGGTTCTCCTTTGACCTCCAGCTGAAGGAGAAGATCAAGGAAGAAGGAATCTTCCTTTAAAAAGCTGAGCAGTTTCTATCCTTCCATTTGCTGCTGCCTCACAAATTTCTCCACCTTTCGAGTATTTCTTTGAAGACGGGCATGGTTAAGTGGATGTAGCTGTAAGTGACATTATTAAATTGTTTCTGTTCAGAGCAGGAGGGTACCAGGAATGCGAGTTGTTCCCTCAGAGCTGGAGTTCAGACTGCATTTAATGGTTCATTTAATAGTCACGTTTGCTCCTTTGGTAGTAAGTGCACTAACATTGACTTACGTGCCTATAAAATGTGGGACAACAATTGGCCTTCTGTTTATTTCCCCCTTTTTCTGACTCTGAAAGTCATGTTGTCATACTGTTTTTGAAACAATATGCAAACAGGTGAAGCAGTTTGGAAACCCACAGACAATCCCATTGCCTGAAAAAACTACAGTTAATATTGCAGCTCAGTTCACACTAGTGATTCATCTACACGTAGATAAATCGGTTCCCAGAAGTAATCCAAATGAAGGAGCAATTTAGGTGCTTAACCTGATGGCATCTCTGAATTTTGCCTTTCTCGGAGGGCACGCTCCACTGGTCCCACTTCTTTGTGGTCAGCAGAGCCTTTCCCCAGCTTCCTGGTCTTGTTTGGAGTCCTTAGGTAGGAGCATCTATGCCTCACAATGATCTCTTTGATTGGCAGGGCCATTGCCCACATAGTCTCTGATTAGTTAGGCTTGCGCCTGCCCTTAAGTCTTGGTTGAGTGTCTTTTTCCAGATAATTCCTGTCAGGGTGCTTCTTCCAGATGCCCTGGTGCCGGGGAATGATAGCTTCCTTCTTGCTAACTGCAAGCTGTGATTCTTCTGCCTACACCACTTCCCTCCTTCAGCGCTCACCAGGAGGCCAGATGCTGAGTTTTCACCTGGAGCAGGGAGGTTGCCTCTCAGGTTGTGTGCTGGCCCTTGCGACTTTTACCTAGGGCAACCTTGTCAGAGGCAGGAGGCAGTCTTTTGACTGGCACCCTACACACCCTTTTCCTCCTTACATTTCTATTCCTGGCTCAAATCGACTACCGGGCTAGCCCACCAGATGAGAGTCACGCAGTCGTTTTTTACAAGAACAGAAGAAGAGGTGCTAATTATTACATCCTGATAAATGAGGTGGTGCTGTTCCTGGACTGCAGAGTTCCCTTTGCCTACACGCATCAAAGCCCAATAAGACCTGAAAAGAAGCTCGCAGCAGGGGAAGTAAGGGTTGACGTTCAGCAAATGGCCCGCTCCAGGAGACCTGGCTCCCTGCTGGCGTCTAGGGGATGGGCTCTGTCAGGGAAAAATCATTCATCGTGGTGGCTGAGGGCCATAGGGGCGTGGTTGCTACTGATTAGTCGTTGCTGGGCAGCTGATCAGAGTTTGGTGCTGATGTCATCCTTGGCCTCGCTTCATCTGCTCTGCCTGTTCTTCTGCGCCTGAAGCTGAAGCGTGCCATCCCCACTTGGACTGCCTCTGTGGGCCACGGACCTGAGGCTTGGGTCCTAAGATTATTTGATGCTTGGCAGAACCTCATTGTCCTGAGGGCTTAATGCTGAAGGGGGTGGTCCTGCAAGGGAGGAGGAGGCAAGAGAGTCTGGCTGGGTGTGGCCAGTTTGAATCCAAAGGAAAGAAAAGTGAAAAGGTCGTATTAAAGAAATGAAGTTCCTGTGTGGTTACAGGGCTCTTCCCTCACCCTGCCCCTTTGGGTGAGGCCCTCTTTCTTTCTTATTCTTCCTGCCCGGTGAGTTCCCCATTCACGGCAGATGAGTGGGAAAGCTCTGTGTCGGGCTCCTCAGAAGAGAGCAGGTCTTTGTAGACCTGACCCTAGGCGTGTTTTCCCAGAGCACCCACCTCCTCGCTCAGGGCTGAATGCCGCTGTGTGCTGTCGCCATAGGAACCTGCAAACCTGTAGAGAATTTCTGCAATAACTCATTTGAGCCAAGCAGAAAATATGCCTGGAAGCAAGATCTCAGCAGACGGAGATAAAATGCTTCAAAGGAATGATAGTCTGCAGCTTCTTTAATGCATTTGGAATTAAGGGGGAAAACCAGGAAGATTACAGGCAGGTGGGAGAAAGCAAGACAGGTTTGGATAACAGGATGGTTCAGGTTACGTGCTCTCTTGAGGGAGGTCATGCTTCAGGGAGGGTTGGGAAAAGGCAGTTCAAAGGTGCGTTAACCTAGATGCACAGAAAAAAATGGCCAGACTTGCTAAAAACCAAGCTGAGCCTTTCGCTAATGAAGTTAAAGGCCTGGGGCAGGACTACCCACCATGGCCTGCCCAGTTAGCAGTTGATGGCCGGAGCTCGCCCACTGTGAGGGCGCTCCCCACAGAGCCCTTCCCTGTCTGCCACGATAGGCTGGTCAGATGACAGTCAGAGGTCGGCCTGGTGAAAATGGAGGCAGGACTGTGTTCACACATTGCCCCACCCCCTTATCAGAGAACCCCCAAGGCACCTGGAGGAGGGTTGGCTGTCACAAACCCCGGAGGATGGGCACATCCAGGGACCAGAGATGGAGCGCAGGCGTGTCCTCCTCATTGCAGAGGGTAAAGCACTGCAGACTCAGAAATCCATAGACATTTGGAAGTTAAAAAGTCCTCAGATCCATTCTTGGGATTTTCTGGAGGAGCAGAAAGAGCTGTTGTGACTGGCTCACAGGTCATTTGACAGATGTGGCCAGCAGTTAGATCCTGCCTGCTGGCTGACTCAGGTCCCAAAGGTCAAGTCACCAAAAGTGGCTATCACCCACTTCCGGAATGACCATCCTTTTCTCTGTAAATGGAAAATCAATCTGGAAACAACCTACGCAAAGGAGGGACATTTTCTCACCTAGTGTAACGTGGTGGAAAGAGCCAGGGCTTCAGCTGCCGGGTGGGACAGACAGGTTTCCACGGACCCTCGGGGTGATCTCACGCAGCACCCTTAACCGCCCAGAACCTCACGTGCACCGTTTTTAAAATGAAGACGGGAGCTCATCATCGGTGTAGCACCCGTACCACACGTCACCTAATTTTGAACAATCAAGAAATGATGGTTATTCATTGCTTGTAAGTAGAGCGGGGCTCACCGTCCCCCGATGTATGTTTAGGAAGATAACTTTCCCCAAACACTGTTACGTAACTGGCAGAGAGAGGGGCTGGAAATGAAACTGGGGTTGAGAGGGCAGAATGACAGGGCCAGCCAAATTGTATCATTAACACTTCTAAAAACCTCTGATCAGATGGTTTTCCAAATTCTGAAGATCCTAAGCCCCGGTCCTTTAAAGAAGTGATGTTAAAAGTATAGAGTGAAGCAACCCAAGACTTTCAACATTTCAGATCTGTCTGGGAGGACAGAGACTCACAGTATAACCGATATTTAATGGAATCTGCCTTTTTGATGATAATTACAGCATCCTGAAGTAGGCTTTAAACACATCTGTCTACGTGAACTTCGGCTTCAAAATTACCTGCTTCAAGGGGGCGTTCAGCCTCTTGCTCAACTTTCAAGTTAGATAACTACTGTTTAAATGGACGGCAGGTGTTTGGTCTATAAATAAGCGCTGTGTTTGCGCTCCAGCACCCTGCGTGCCTGCCGCACGGTGCTCGGTGCTCGGTGGCGTCCCGCCAGGAAGCAGGTAAGGCCGCTGGAGTGTGCACCAGCGGTGTGCACCCTCACTTCCAACTTTCGAGAGGGGCCGCTGCTCCTTTCGGAGGCCGGAGGCCCCGGCGAATTGGGGGATGCACCCATGGGTCTGAGGGAGGGGAGAAACAACACTGGGAGGGTGATGAGCGCTGGGCTCCGGCCAGGATACCTGGTAACCTTGATCTCTGCTCAAATATCTTCCCTGGTTGTGTTTTTGTTTTTCGTTCTGCTTCAGTGCGGCACCTGTGTTTTCTGTCTCCCAGGGCACACAGGCTTTGGCAGAGGAGTCCCACCCTCCTGTTTTAGTTATCCATTGAGGGATTGTTTGGAAAAGGGTTCTTTCTCCAGTTCCCAGTTCATTGTAGTCATTCCGACGATGGCCTTGCTGGTCCCAGGGCTTATGTAGGCTAGGAAAGGGGCATGCTGTCCCTTTTCTGACCTCCTCTACCCTAAACTGTGGCCTTCTGCAGTGCTTCTCTAGATTGGCAGCACACCTGGGGTTCTGGAGGAGGTGACCGGTTCTTGAATCCACCCACTTGGCCTGGGAGGAGGGGCTGAAGTGGAGGCAGCTTCCAGTGAATACCAGGGAGGTGGTGGACTTGGGCTTCTCAGTCACTCAGAGACCAGCCTTGTCTGTTCCAATCCTGTCTGAACAAGGAGCTTTACAGCAGCTCCAGAGGGGGCCTCCTGACCCTCAGCTCTGTGTTCTCTGAGCACAAGTCCCTGGCTCGCGGCCTGTGGGGAGCGGCCTCCACATGGTACCCAGCAGGGAGGTGGCGCTGGCCCAGGAGAGCTGCTCTGACCCTGGAGCAGGGCACGAATCAGGGAGACGGAGCTGCCTTCTACCCAGGCGTCAGGGAGGGCTGGTACTCCTGGTGGGACTGGCTGCTGCTGGTGACAGGGACAGGCCCAAAGAGGGTTGCTAGGACAAACCTAGGTTTGCCTTCCAAGACCCAAATCTTGACTCCAAAGTTCTGCCTAGAGAATCTCTTGATCTTGAGGCTTTGTGAAGGTGGCAGTGAGAGGGCCTGCCGACTATGATGAAGACCCAGCGAAGCTTGTTCCAAGTGCTTCTCAGTAATTAATTATCAGGAACATAGAGGAGCTCATGCTAGCAGCCCCCTGTTCCTTCCCTTGCATTTCCCGAGCAGTGTCATCCTGAGACAGTCTCTGTGCTGGTGTGGCCTGGGCCCCCTTTCAGTGCCCCTACTGTCCTGACAGGTTTGCCTGTGCTGGGATGTCAGCTGTGTCCCGCTTCCTAACCTCCACAGTGTGTGTCTTTACCCGGTGATCTGGAGTGGCATTCTGATGGGGTCCCCCTCTTTCTCCCTAACCTGAGTATCTTGTATCTGTGGGACTAGCTGCCACTCCAAGGAAGTCAACAACTTGGGGAAGTCAACCCCGAGAACGGGTAGCTCGGAGTACTGGTGCCCAGAGTTGAAGACCTTTATTCCTCCCCCTTCTGAACCTGTTGGGCTCAGAAGGAAAGGGCCTGTGCTGCTTCCTTTGTAGAGACTTGGGACCCACGTGGCCGTAGTCCTGAGGGAGGCATGTGCAAATCTCCCAGGAGCTCAGCGCAGCGCTGGGTGGTGCAGGCTTGACATAGAGGGTTGGGGGAAGGAAAGGGAAAAGTGGCAGCTGCTTGTGCAGCGTTTCTTCCTTCCCTTATTTGCCTGACAGACAAAATCATACTCCAGTTACCAAGCGATTGCTCAGATGCAGGGCCGCCTTGCAATGGGTCTGGCAGCACAGAGCTCTCAGGGGTGAAAAGTCTTGTTTTGACCGCAGCCTGATTTCTTCTGTATAACAAGTTCTGTACTGGGGTGGGACAGCATCCCCAAGAAGTAGCTGAGACCTGATGCGCGTGTACTGGTGCTCACACGCACTCACACGCACACACACGCACACACCTAAGCACCCAAGGTCCTCAAGGCACTTTGGAGGCCGACTTGCACGTGATGAAGGGAGAGAAGTGCTCAATCCCACCTTCCTCCACCTCTACCCTCACCCCAGCGAGGACTGCTGCTTCCTGAGTCCATCCGTTCTCCAGCCGTTGAAGGGGTTTGAAGGCTAAACTTACTGTGTCCTTTGGAATTCCCATCCTTGCCGGACACATGGGTGATTGCCTCGTTCCCCTTTTCCCATCGCAACAATGTGTTTGAAACATCATGGACATCGATGAGGGGTGTGTGTGTGTGTCTGGGCACATGTGAGTGTATCTACATATGTGTTTGGGGTGGAGGGCGTACGTCTGTATTGGTGGCTAGCTCCGAGAAACAAAGGAACTAGCACGGCCTATTTGGATCGGATTCCAGCCAAGAGCCTTTATCTGTTTAATGGACCAGAACTCAACTGCAGGAACCTGCCTCTGTATCAGCGTATCACAAAACCGGGAACGGCCAGTTTATTATCGCTGGGGGCCGGCCTGGGCGATGATCTGGAAGAATCTGAATCACCCTTTGCATTTTGCTCTTTCTCATTTTGATTTTGGTAATGGCAGAAAAGGAGAACACTCCCAGGAGGTTCAATTATTTCCCTTCAAAATTCTCTTGGAATCATAATGACTATTAAACATTGAAGGCACCCATATCTCATGCCATTCAGCCTAACTGGTAATTAAAGTGCAATTAAATTTTTCACGGTGTAGATTGTGTCTCTTTTTTTTTTAGGGCAATTGCCAACTCCAGGCCCTTGAGAGTTATGAAATTAATCTATAGACATTTAATAATTCAGCTTTGATCAGTTGCAGTTACCAATGGGCCTCAGAGAGGGAAGGGGGTGAATCATAAAGTCGTATTTTGTTATTAATGGTGCATTTCAATTTTAGCTGGTTTCTTAGAGGCCAGAAAGTCACGACCAGTCCCTCAGCGAAAGGCCCTTTCTGAGTTGGCTGTAATTGCCCTCACTTATGGGAGCCTGTAATTATGTCTCTGCTGTTGGCATGCGCCCCTCAAGTACCCTTGTGCCATGTAGGGTACATTCCTGAGTTGTCATCGGCAAATAAGGTATCAGCATTTGGCCAGAAATCAGGAGGCTTAATTGGTTGGCCCTTTTCAGGCTTTTGCCAAATGTGCTATCTCCCTTGCTCTCCTTTTTCCCTCTGTATGTAGAAGTGTCTTTGCATTTTAGGGCGGTCCTAGTAAGTAATGCCTTGACTTCTGATCTGAGGCCAGTGGCCCCGGAGATACCTGGTCGGCTCCTGGCCTCTGTGCTCTGAGGGATGCTGGCCAGAGGCGGAGATGCGAGCTGCATTGCCCCAGAGTGGGACGCTGGTCCCGGGTGGGAGGGGACGCGACCCGGGCGGCAACAGCTTGACCACACCTCAGTCTCGATCCATAACAGAGTCCCTGCCATCCGTCAGATCTGTTTCTAACTTGTGCCCTCATTTGTGATGTTCCCTTCTTGGACCTATTTTGAAAATTCCTCTAGAGAAATACCCTGTGTCCCAAATTGGCAGGGCCGAAGCTGAGGGCGGTGTGAGTGTGGTAGAGGGCGTAGCAGTGAAGAGTTTCAGTACTGGAGTTGAATAGCTGCAGCTCCAGTGCTTTTAGACAGATTAACTTCTCTGAGCTTCAGTTTCCCACCTCAGAAGTGGGTCGATTAACAGTACCTGTCTCCTTAAGGCTCAAAGGAGATAAGTCTTAGGTGCATGGTGCAGAATAAGTACTGGACAAATATTAACAGAAGGAATATCCAAAACTAGTGAGGTGATGGGGTAGGAAAGAAGAGAATCATTCTGGTTTGTTTGTGCTTCTGTGTCAAGTTCTACGCTGCATACGCAGAAGTGGGAGCGAGGGACGTGGGAGTATAAATTACGTTAAAATCCCAGCTGCAGATTCTTCAAGTAATGTGAATTCTGAAAGCCTATTTGTCAGGTAAGACGGTAGCTACTGAATCTCCTCTTAACTTGCAGGATAATGACGTGATGCATCATGACTCCGAATTGAGGACAGTACCTAGTTTTCCGGTGGCATCTGGAGCCACGGATGGCGTGAACACTGAATATTGATTTTCAGGTGGTGACTGATAGATTGCAGCATATCTTTCAGTTCCAACTTCTCCTTTGCCCATGTCACAAATTTTGGCAGTCGTTCGAAATCAATCTTTATTTGCCCAAAACAGATAAATAAGAGCAGAAACAGGCAGAACTATAGACACAGATGAGCAGGTGGCCATTACTTCATGCAGCGCCCGTCAGCACGTGTTTTGCCTGCTCGGAAAACAGGGGAGACTGGTTGGAGATGCTGGGGACTAGTCTCATGTTATACTACTAAAATAATAATTTTCATCTAATAACAGTCTGATCATTTTGATCCTGTCTTATCTCATGGCTTGTGCAATTTTACGTAGTCCACCTAACCTCCAGCACCTTACCTTGGTGAGGGTGAAATAAGCTTGCTTCTGTCTCACAGCCTGAAGACCTAATGATGAAATAGCCTCGTTGCTTCTTTCTTGCCTCTGCATTAGACACCAACGTGCAGGACGGATCTACAGGAACAAGAAGCTTCTCTTTCATTCTCCTTTTTGGGAGAAACACACATTCTTTTCTCTTTTACCCAAACCTCAGATCAATAGTTCATCTCTGTAGCTGCAACTCCTAATGGATTTGTGAAGCCGACTGGAAGCCTAAGATGCTTTGAGCTTTTAATATGAAATGGATCCTGCCTTTTATGATTCAATTAACATTTTAAGGCAGTTTGGTCTAGCATCGTAAGCTTTTATGTATATCAAAATTGTTAGCATGTGTGTACGTGTTCTAATAGGAGGAAATGCATCGGCTCATGAAACTTCAGTGGCCAGGATTCACTTGTCTCTTGTGTTGGCTTCATATCAGGAACATCACATTTTTATAAACTTTTCATATTGATGGATTTATATGAGCTTGTCACCTTTCCATCAATCTTTGTTAACTCCAGAAAAAACTGAATTCACTCTTTGCCTTAAGAATCCTCACCAAGTTCTCGTACTTCTGGAAGACGCCTCCGTAATTATCCATTGGTTATCTAAGAACCATTTGTCCCCCATGTGCCCAGGCCTTGGGTTTGGATTGTCATCTGTCGTCTTCACATTGTCGCGGCACTCAGGGGAAGACTCGTAGGTCTCCACTCACCCCAGCTGTATAGGTTGGACCATCGGACTCAAAGGATGGTCAGCCATTTTTGATCTTCGAAACTGGCAAATTTACACGGGCAACCCCCGGTCAGGTTTGGAACGGGGATGTAGGGCAGCAGCCCTTGCTAGCATGTCCTGCAGACCTTGCAGGAAGTGGTGGTGGTCTGCAGTGGCCGGTCTGTTACTCACATCGCGTTTGTTACTGGTGTCTCTCCCGAGCCTACACGGGTGGTGTGTAAGCTGCTGGAGGCACGCGACAGTGCTTGAGCATATGGCAAGTCACTCATAACCGAGCCTGGGCTCGAAATGACCATCTTTCCTGTCACAGTTGGAGGTTCTGGCATGCCGTTCCGGAATGTCACCGTTAAATTAGGTTCTGCGAATCAAATAATGAGGAAAGAGGAGACATTTTTATAAGGGAGAAAGTTCCCCTGCCAGCTCCGTGAATCTTGAACCTTCGTGTCTTTTGTAAAAGCTTATTTTATTTTTAGAGATAGGAGAAGGGAAGGAGAGAAGGAGAGAAGCATCATTGTGGGAGAGACACATCTTTTAGTGGCCTCCTGCACGTGTCCTGACTGGAAATCGAACTTTGCAGGATGTCACCCAACCAACTGAGCCACGCTGGTGAGGGCCATTCACGCTTTGTGACTCATTTCTGCCACTGTTACGGGGGGTGGGGAAGTTGAGGAGCCATAGATCCCCAAAAGGCCAGCCTACCTGTGTCCCAAGGCAGTGGACAGATTGTAGAATTTCTGAGCTAGGAAGCACCTTAAAGATAATCCAGCTGAGGCCCCTCAGTCCGCAGGGGTGACTCACACTTTCCGGGGAGGTAAGAACCTTGTCCAGAGCCCCAGCCAGGACAAGGCTTGAGGCTGCCATTTCCTGCCTGTCATGCTCTCAGGCCGTTGCTTCATGGAGCAGCGTTCTCCTGAAGTCAGACCTGCAGAGCCCAGAGCCAGGCCCTAGACCACAGCCTGCAGCCCCTGGCAGAGCTGAAGTGCGACTGAACTCTTTGCGGCTAGGAGCCTTCTGCTCTGGGAGGCGGACGGAGGGAGGGAGGGAGGAAAAAAGGAAGGAAGGAAGGAACCCTTAAAAACAAAAGCTAATCAGTTTTCAACAGATTAAGTAAATAAAGTAAAATGAGTTTTGATTTTAACACCAAGGAGCTATTTTCATAACTAACAATGGAAGAGGACAAGGGGTGGCCCTGTGGTGTGAGGAGAAAGCCAGGTGAGCGTCCAGCCCCTGACTCGAGGGCCTGTGCCAACCGAGGGCCATTGCAGCACCTGACCCCTGCCAAGCTGGCAGCCGTTATTTTCAATAAATAAGTTCCAGATATGACACGATAGAGTACATGTGTAGCAATACGTATACATTCCCAAAGTCAGTTCACCCGGAATCAATGTACCTGAGTTATAAGCCATGCAGTGTTTCTTTAACCCGTAGGATAAATTGGCTGGGATGGATGGCAAAGCCTTAATCAATATTCTGCAAATAGCGTTAATGACATTATATTTTGGAAGGACATGATTTGGTGACACTCCAAGGTTTTTCTTCTTGTCAGCAATTTGTTTTCCTTGTGTAGATTCTTTTGTAGAGTTCTAGTCTTTTTGTCTTTCTTTACTAAAAGCTCGGTTCCCTTTGTACTTCAGTATCGTAATTGTTTGTTTCAGCTCCATTTTTCCAACTTCAGACTTTTTTAACATCCTGATTTCATCCCTCTGTATTAAGGACAGTACCTAACTTCACTGTTACCCTTTTAGCTCCTCCATTCTGCACTTTTAACTCCTTTATTTCGAACAATAACCCTATAAGATAGGAATCATGATCCCCATCTTATAGAGGAAGAAATGCAGAGTCCATTGGATGAAGGAGCACAGCCAAGATTGTAGGGCAATTATCTCTCCCCTTGAGCTTCGTAGCAGCTGCAGGTCTGATAAACACGTCCTTAATGTCTCCATCCAGTTCATGGCGAGCAGCGTTGCCTGCGTCCCGGCCAGCGATGGCCGCCTTCCAGTGCCCTCCAGGCAGCTGCGAAATCATAATCAGCATCCTCTGGGGATGGTTTTCAACCACTTAGTAATCCACCTTGTCAAATCTGATACTCTGTTTACTGACATTATTATTGTTTTTGAAAACGCTTTTACATATAAAAGCATCAAACACATTTTTAAAAGTTAAGCTATTTTAAACATTTGTAATTGGTTCTGGTAAAATATGTAGCATGCCCAGACAAAAATAAACTTCCCAAAGATCGAATTCTCCAAGCGAGACTGTTTATTTGGTTTCTGCACCAGAAATTTGACTTGAAAAAGCCAGGTCTGACCCAGCGAGCTCTGGCGCCTCTACCTAACGGTATAAAGGGGCCTTCTTCATGGGACTTTATGTGAGGGACAAAGAGGTTGTTGAGAAGCACTAAGCCTGGTTCTGTAATGAGAATTACATAAAATTCTTTCTACACGCTATGTTCCACTATGTTCACTCTATCATTCTCTGTTTCTACCCCATCAGGCAGGTAGGACTGATGTTTAACTATAACGTCCAAGAAGAGAGTCTGTCATCAGCCATCCTGAATCCTCCATCCAGGTCCTGGGCCCCTGGTATCTCTTATTTTCCCATCGGTATGGCATTTTAGGGCTCTCGTCGCTAATTACAAGAAAGTCCTAGACTTACGCTTTTGTACAGGTATAGTCTTTAAGAACAAAGTTTTCATCCGCTGTTATCCAGATATCATTTTCTCAGCCAGTGTCCTCTACTAAAGTCCAGTGCTTGTTTCCTTTGTTACATCTGTATGACAGGACAGTCTGCTCTGTCACTTGAGGCCCCTGGATCTGCAATCTTACTACTGTTCATTAACTTCTCAAATAGGTCGATATTTATCGAGTATCTCCCATGTGCCAACCACTGTTGGACATAGTATTCTTTTTTTAAAGCACACGGGACTCCCGCCAGCAGGTGCCTAACACCCTACGGCATACCTTAATGATGTCAGTATAGAAACAGCATACAAAGGGAAGATGCACTGTTATGAGAGGTGAAGATGGGAGGTCTGGGGTGGAGAGGCTGGTGCTCGACAGAGAAGGTGGTGAGAATGAGGCCGGGGGCTGGGTCGGCCTCAGAGCAGCGTGGGGTAGTCAGGAAGCCGGGCATGGGCTGGCGTAGTCAGGGGCAGGGACAGCGAGGGGCCCGCTGCCGTCTGCCCCCATGATTGATGTCACGGACACTTGGCAAGCATAAACACGTTTATTTGCGTAAACACACCCGTTAGTCTGCTTCAGGGCTACAAAATCTACTTCTTGTCATAAATATCCCAGGCTTCACACATCTAAATCCATGAAGTTTTCAGTTAATTAGAAGGGAGAGGGGAGGAACTTCTTCAGTGGAAGCTAGAGTTGGCCGCCTGTGATGCTCGCTGGTGATGCTTGTGGATGAGTTGTTTGCAGACCCTTCACAGAAACTAGTTTTGGGGGGTCCTGAAAGTTGAGGGTGAGTTGGGGTGTGGGAACCAGCATTTCTAGGACTGAGCCTTCACACGGGGTAGATGTTTTGGGTGCTTCCAGCCGTCGCAGCCCCTCTCTGCCCTGCTGCCCCTCCCTCCATGCTGTTGACCTGCCCAGGTGCCCCTTGCACTCCTGCGTCTGAGGGTCATGGGCCCCTGGGTGCCCAACCCTCTGCTTTCGCTTTCTCTGTACCCAGTCTGAGCTGGAGGCCTTCTCACGTGGCCCTGACTCCCCTGGGAAAGCCCTGCTGCTTCTCAGGGGACTAGCAGGTCCTCTGACTGCAGAAAGGGCTGGGGACTGCTCTGTGAAGTGTGGAGGGTGTGAGGAGGGATGGAAGAGGGGAAGCATGTGTATCAGATGGATGGCATATGGGTTGTTAAAACTAACAGTAGCCAAGACATGGAGACAACCTAAGCATCCAACGGCAGATAAATGTGAATGGATAAAGAAAACGTGGCATGAATGCATGTATGCACCCATGTGCATACAAGAACATTATTCAACCATGAAAAGAATGAAATCCTGCTACCAGCGACAACATGGACGGACCCTGAGGGCATTATGCTGAGTGAAATAAGTCAGAGAAAAGACAAATACCAGGTGATCTCACTGTATGTGAAGCCTTTATAGAAAAGAGAGTGATAGAAAAATAAACCAGGGCATGATGAGGGGGGCGGGGGGATGCACAGGCCTGAAGGGCTGGCTGTATTCTGAGAGGGAGGTGGGATGAAAGAGAGAATTTGGAGAAGAAAGACAATAGGGAGTGAAGGCAGGATTGGGGATCCGAAGAGACTGAAACAATGTGGGTGAGGAATGAGGTCCAGGTGGAGGAAAACAGGAGCTGGGCGAGGTGGAGCCACAGCAGAGGAAGGCTGGCCCCTCTGCTCTTGCTCAGCCGCGCGGGACAAGCCCGGCCTGGACAAAACCTGTCTGGGAATCAGAAAGGCCTCAGCCCAGGACCCTGAGACTTCCCTCCCTCTCCCTGGCTCTGGAGTGGGCGACCGAGAAGCTGGGCAACTTCAGCGTGGAGACAGCGCGAAGGGTGTGTGTGTGTGTGTGTGTGTGTGTGTGTGTGGTGTGTTTTGGGGCGTGTGCTGAATGGTGAAAGCTCTTCACTCAGAAGGCCTCTCGGTCTGCAGTCTCCTGCGGGCTGGGGCCCCTCTGGCTTGTGCTGGACACTGTCCCCTTTGTGGGAGAGCGGTGGGGCCCAGGACTAGGGCCAAGCCCAACAGGGCCTGCTCAGTGATGTGCGGACTTGCGGGCGGCGGGCAGGGACGGGGGTGGGGGGTGGGGGGGGTGGTGTGCTGCCCTGCCCCCTGCAGCAGCATGGCAGAGTCCCCTGTGGCTTCCTGGAATTCAGAAAGCCAGGAACAGGGAACGGTTGTGTGTTTTTTAGAAAGTAGTTTTTTACTTCCTGGACTGTGCTTCATTTACACGGGGGACCACTAGACATTTATGCCCGACCTTGAGCTGGTTTCTGTCCCCCAAACTACTCTCAGGTACTGAGCCTCCTTGAACCCACATCTTGAAGAGCCTCACCGCTTTCGAAAAGGGAATTCCTAGAACACATAGGATACAGGTCACGAGAAATGAGGCATGGCCACCTCCTGGCCCTCCTGTCTTGGAACCCAGAAGCCATGGGGGGACATGCGTCGGCACAGTTTTGAAAACCTGCCGGGAAGGGGGGTGTCTGCAGCGAACCTGGAATCTCTGGTGTTTCCTTTACTAGCAGCCCTGTTCAAAGGAAACCCTGGGCCAAGGTTTGTTGTTTTCTCTACCCTGCAACCAGGTACTGGGCGAGAAAGTTCCCCGTTGTGACTGTTTTGAAACCCTTCCCTTCCTACTACCTCCCTCCCTCGCCCGAGTCCTGAGCACACAGGCTGGCACGGACCCGTGTCCGGCTGCCCCTCTGAAGTCGGCATTATTTGTGGGGGCTTTGCACCTGAAACCATGGCCTCCCGTTTCTGACAGATCAGGCAGAGTAGCGATACCTTCCGTGGAGAGAGCGAGCGAGAGAGAGAGAGAGAGAGAGAGAGAAACACCGCGTCTCCCCACCTCACCAGGTAGTGGCTGCATGTGGGAAGCGGATGGAAGGGAACAGGGATCTCGCTGAGGAAGGGGCTCCCTGAGGAAGGGGCTCCGTGGAGCACACAGCCAGGCTGCGGCTGGGATGGAGCGTGACTGCTCTGAGTTCCCTTCTGTTCGGAGCAGTCAGATGCAAGAATTCTGGGTTTGAAATTCTTCACTGGGGTTGAATTGATGGCCACTTGGAAGGCACTTGGGCTGATGCTCACATTTACAGTATGCATAGATGGGGGAAAAAAAGTTTCCTAAGCAAATGATGAATGTGTAGGAAATGACAGGGGAAAGACTAACCTATTCATGCTGCCTTCGCAGCCTGCTACCCCAAATAAACATTATTAATCACAGATAATGCCTCCCTTGTTTGTTAACACAGGTCCCGGCAGACTCTCTTTGTCAGTGCTCTGTAAGCTGTTACTCTGTTATTATACAGGCTTTAAGAAAAAACAATGCCCATTTTACCAAAAGAATCCAGAATTTCAGATTTCCATTAAATAAGACATTTCACCCTCCCAACGTGTCCTACCTAAAAGGTTTGACTTCTTGATAAAATGTCGAAATGACGGAATGTTTGCTTATTGGGCATAGTACCGACTTTCAGATAATGCCATCAGCCAAGTCTGGAGAGAAATGGGCGGTCCGAGGGTGGCCAGGAGGGAGACAGTGACAAAGGGGAAGGATGCGGGCCGCCTTGCGGAAGCTGCTCAGTGTCACTTCTTCAGTGGCTTTCAAGCTGATGTGACCTCTGGGTACCAGCAGCTGTCTGGCTAAAAAAGACCAGAATTTCTGTTTGATAAATTGAACTCCTACAGGACAGATACCTGCTGATTCTCATAGGAGCCATGCACGAATTTGGCTTCTCTCCCTCTCCCCGTTTCCACGTCTTTCCTAAAAGACAGATAAACGCATGAACTGTATAGAACGAGAGTCCGTCTGGCAGAGCCCTGGGCCCCCGCCCTGCTTGGGAAAACATGGCAGTCGCACTGAGACCTTGGTTGCTGATGGAGATTCAGCGCGGTGGTGGCCTGCGCTGGGGACTCCTGCCGTGTCCACATGCAGTTGTGCAGCGTCCGGAGCTGGCAGGGTAGACCGATTCAGTAAGTGTTACAAGTAACACTTGCCCAGGAGGGAGTTGGAGAGCCCCTTGCTGTGCTTGCAGACCTCTGTGCAGGTGATGTCACGGCTTCTCCTTTCCTCAGCTGATTGCGTTCCCTGCAAATTGCTCAAAGCGGTTTAATGAGTGTCCCATGGGGATGTGGAAGAAAGTGGCCAGTCTGAGGAAACAGTGAGCTTCTAGGTACAGGCAAGGAACTGCTTTTTTTTTTTTTTTTTTAAAGATTTTATTTATTATTTCCAGAGAGGGGAAGGGAGAGAGGCAGAGAGGGAGAGAGACATCCATGTACGGTTGCCTTTCACCTGCCTCCAGCTACAGATTTGTCCGGAGACCTGGCTTGTAACCTGGTTATGTGCCCTGGCTGGGAACGGAAGCAGTGATGTTTGGGTTTGCAGGCCGGCACCTTATCCACTGTGCCACCAGCCAGGACCAAGGAACTGCTTTTTAATAGCACTACTTCCTAAAGGCACAGAGCCTGGTCCAGCAAGTCCTCCTTTCTTCCTGGCTCCCAGGCGTCATTTCTTATGACAAAGAACAAATTCATATCCCTTATTACAGAAAGGGTTTATTTGTGTCACCCAGCTTTGTTTTCGCTGGGTTTTGGGTGTAATACTTCTTCAGCTGCAAATATAGTTCAACCAGGAATATAGAGCAAATTAAGAAGACAGTTAGTATATCATAGTGGAAACGAATGTGTCTGGTAGTTAGATGGAACAGAGAGCCATCAGTCTTGGATTCAAATTTAGCCCTGTCCCTGAGTTTCAAATTTGGGTTGATCCATAAAGATGTTCAGCTGTCTTTCCCAAAATAAGCCCTGTCAATGCAAACGATTCAAGTCATAGAGTACACTCGTCTTGTGTCGCGGCGTGTCTGTTGCGGCAATTCCTGCTTCAGACATGTGGCTATAGCCTGCCTAAAGTGACTTTCTATAATTACGTGCTCAGGGCTGCCTCCCTTCTTCTAAAGCACTCGCATGGACTGAGTGCCAGCCTGGTTTGGAAGTCGGCGTGAACGGTAGGGTCACCCCAAGTCCTGAGCCTTGCCCTTGAAGAGCTTTGCTGACCGTGACCCTGGTGACTCTTTCTGACTTGGACCTGACATGGGTACGGATCAGTCTTGTGCCGCCCACTTGTCACCAGGGTTGATAGAGCTGGTCTGGAGGGTAGGGCAGTGAGCCCTTCCTCCCTCCCTGCAAATCATTATTATCTATAGAACCCTCACTCCACACCTACTGTTTGTTCTGCCCAGAATGTTCATCAGTCTAATTCTCAGTCATCAGTCCCCAACGAAAATGTCTCCTCTTCCAGGATGGTGTCCCTAACCCTGCAGTTGAGAGTTGGTCTCCCTGCTGTAGGCCCCATGGACCCCTACGGAAGCCTGCCCAGTATGCACCAGACTCGTTAGTCCTTTCAGTGTCTGGCTCTTCCAGAGGAAGGAACCATTGTTTCCTTTATGTCTCACTTTATAGTGCCTGGCACATGGCAGGTGCTCAGTCAATGTTGAAGGCACAGGTGGGCGCATGGGTGAATCAATGAATACATTGGCAGGTAGGGGAATTCTCTTCATGTGTCTCCCCCAAGGGTGAATATTACATCAAAGATGGGTATATTTCTTTTGTTAAAATATATAAGGAATATTCCTTTTGAGCTAGAAAGGCTGGGACCCTGAGCAGGGAAATCCATTCACCCATAGGCAGTCCTTGGGCCAGTAATATTTTGAGGGTAGCTGAGAGAAATCATCTCTCAGTGTTGAATGGAGCTGGAAAATGGTGGAAACAAGTAAAATGGAGAGCTGATGAAATTCTCGTTACTCTAGGTCTCACTTGGCTGATGCCGGTATGTAGTTGGAAGGACATTTCCAGAGCACAGGTCATAACAATCCTACTCAACTGTAAATTAAAATAATACTCTATGGCCAAGGTAAAAGAATTTGAGTTCATTCCTTGCTGGTATGATCCCAGTCACTGTTCTCCCTCCATTGAATTCAATAATCAAATGTGGACTATAGCTTTCTCATTGGCATCAACTTTATTTTCTGTTGGCATTCTTGCCTGCTCCTATCTTGCAGTGTTGTAAGCTACTAACAATTTCAAGGCTACCCAAACTTACACTGGGTTCTAGTGCCGTGCTACTTTGTCAGCTTGGCTGGAAAGGCCCCCACCCCTCTGTGCAGCATCTGTCCACTGAGGAGTCCTTGGTAATGGGGACACTTGCTGCTCATTAGGGAGCTGCCCGTGAAAGTATCTCTAACAGGAGCTGGATTTTAACAGGCGTTCCGTTCCCAAAAGGTGGCACAAGGTCATGTCACATGGCGTAGAGCAAGTCTGCGGAACTAGGGCAATTTTTCTGGCTATGATATACACCATCTTTAAGTAGGCGTTGAAGTAGGTGGCCTGTGATCCTTATGCTCTAAACAGTTTATTATTCATCTTAATAATTGCAAGAGAATACTTCAACCCCTGTATTCTAATAGGCATGTACCAAAAATGTCATCTGGCCTTCTCGATCATATAAAAGATTGGTAGAAGGAGAGGAACTCCGATAACAGAGCTCCTAGTATTAAAATCTTTTCAAATACCAACTGCTTAGAAAGTAGGAGCAATGCTTGCAGGTACTCTGGCCACCCTGCCCCTCTGTCTGTTCATTGTGGTGGTTTCAGGTCAGGTGGCTTCAAGCCCTTCCAGACATCTGGCCTTTGCTTCCTTCCCAGGACAGAGCCAGTGGAGCTTTCAGAGCAAGGCTGAGGGTGTGACCAGTGCACTGCTCACCTGGACTGTACTGCGTTTGGTTGTCAACTTCCATACACCTGAAGCTCAGGTCACCATAGGTTCCTTTGCCTCTGATGAACATTCATCCCTCAGTTACGCTGCTTTGAATTCACCCATCAGAAATTCTTTGGAATTAATGAGAATTTCCCCTTCAAAATGCAAACACTTGTATGAAATTATCAACCATGCACCACTATCATTTAATCTCTTAAGAATGCTTTCTTTTAAACCTTGATGAGATCAGGTGTTTTGATTAGATGAAAGAGGCTGAAAGGAGAGTGAAAACAAAGGGTACTTCCTTCAAAACTTCGGTGTGAGCTGGTCCAGCCCTAGGGCTGGGCTTGAAGAACTGATGTGGAAGAGGTCACCCCCCTGGGCGTCCCCAGGGAGGGGTAGCTGCGTGTGAACCAAGACCACAGAACACTTTCAGAAAGAGCCCTTTCTAGCAAAAGTAGCTGTGATTTGTAGAAGTGTTAAAAAAGTATGCTTCCAACTGTAAAGAAACACTGAAATACCCAGCCCATGGTAAGGTGACCATTCTGCTCTCTGCTGTAATGTGATGACTTGAAAAAGAATGCAAATGTAATAACCATTATAAAGATACTGCTCTAATGAGCACTGTTCTTTCTGTTGGCTGGCCTTTTTTCCTGCTAGCAAATTCTGTTACTCGATCAACTTGGTAGAACATCAATAGTTTTCAGAGAAGCACTTATGAAAGGTGAGTTACTCTGTGACAGAATTTTTAAAGACAGTTTGGCCCTTCTCAATTTTCTTTGATTTCGAGCAAAGAAAATGGAGCACTGTGATAAATATTTTGCACAAATGATGTCCAAAATGGAAACACAGCTGGTGGCCACAGTCTTCCGCTATTTACTCGGATGCTGGATTCCAGGTTTCCTCTGTGAAACAACCAGTCACGTTTCCGAGTCACAGTCATGGTTTTCCAGTAGGAAGTATTTTCCTGTGTGAGTTTCTCTCCCCCAACACTTACTTGCAGAAAATCCCTCCCTGAAGACCAGGTGTGAGCAAACATTTTCTGTCAAGGGCCAGGTAGTAAATACGTATTTTCGGCTTTGTGAGCCATCCAGTCAACAACTCAGTTCCGCTGATGCAGTGTGAGCAGAGCCGTAGGTGTAAAGGAATAGGGTGGCCGAGGGCCAGTGAAGCTATTTACCAAGCATCCTGCAGCGGGATTCGGCCATTGCTAACCCTGCTGTAGGCTCGCTTCCTGTGATCCTGTGTCGAAGCAGTGCCAGCTACTCTGTCCCAACAGGCTGTATTTTCCTTTGAGAATCTCAAAAGAAGAGAACATCTCTGCTTCCCAGCACCTCCCAACATCTGTGCTTTGGGAGCCCAACCCCAAGGCCCATGGGTTCCTGAGGATTGGGCGTCTGGATCCGCTAACTTCAATAAAGGGACCACGTGCACTTCTGGAATATGTGTCACCAACAGCACTCACCGTGCTGTTCTATATTGACACGCCATTGCAGGGCCTACGCTCAACTTGGTGAGCTTATTAATGGTGCACTGTTTTTCATCTTCTGTTTAAACTAGACTGTGCAGCTCTTTATTAGCTTTTAATTTCGGTAAATCTCATTTTTTTTCTTCCAAATGAGGGAATGGTAGGTACATTTTTTAAACCAGTGTTCTCTTCTGGATTTAACACTCAATCTTTTAAGATCATTAAATCCCTAAGTTGTCTATTAGCCTAATTGTTCTTTACACAATGGCCTTGTACCTAGAAATTAACATAGTCCAAAAAACTGATTGAACATTCTATTTTATTAAATATATCACACATTCCATGGGGCACATAAATCATACATGAACTGTTTAAAGATGGATAACATAAATATGCATGTAACCACTTTATGTTCTTCCTAAATATAGATTTTAATTATGTCGCCTTTCCTACTGATGTATATGCTATGATTGATTTTTGTGTATTTTTTATTTTTACCCTATTTTAACCTAAAAAATACTGTTTTATTTGCCAGTATCCATAGGTTTTTCCCCCATATTAAGCACTCTCTTGGTTCTCTACTTCTTCTTGTACCGTAGACCTCCCATCCTGGTTCACTTTTTGTCTATCAAAAGTAGCTCCTTTGGGAACTTCTTTTGTTTAGATCTGCTGGTGACAAATTCTTGGTTCTTCTTTGTGTAAAAATGTCTTCATTTTATCCTCATTCTTTTTTTAAAAATTCAGACTTTTTCTCAGAGAAGTTTTGAGTCCAGAGTAAAATTAAGTGTAATGTACAGAGTTCCCATCCACTACCCGACTCATGCATGGACTTCCCCATTACCAATACTCCCCAGCAGATGGTTCATTTATCATAGTTGATGAAACTGTATCCATACATCATAGTGACCCAGAGTCCATAGTCGACATTAGAAGCTCATCCTTGGTGGTATAAAATGTACAGGTTTGGACAAAAATGCTGTGTAATGATCATTATGGTATCATATGAAGTATTTCCAGTGCCCTAGAATTCCTCTGTGCTGAGATTTTGATTGAATCTGTGGATCAAGTTGGGAAGAACTGACATCTTGATGATAGTGAGTCCCCATGAACATGGATGTTTTTCCATTTAGTTCATTCTTCTTAAGTTTATTCATCAGTTTTGTAGTTTTTCTTAGATAGACCTTGTACATATCTTGTTAGATTTATACTGAAGTATTTTTATTTCATTTTGGGAGGTATTAATACCTCATTTTTGAAAGTGTTATTGAGATATAATTTGCATGCCATTCAATTTATCCATTACTTTAAATGGATAACTTAAAATGGATAAATCCAACACTTTAGTTGAATTCAGTGGATTTTTAAAAAATTTTATTGTTGTTGTATTATATCCATCCCCTTTTTGCTCCCCTCTGTCCCCCTCCCCACCCACCCATTCCCCCCAAAGTCAATCCCACCTGTTGTCCATGTCCATGGTTCCTTGATACTAGGTTCTTGTCTAAGCTGCTCCCCTTCTTTGCCTCTGCCTCCCCCCTCCCCCCAACCCCGTTCCCCCTGACCACTGAAGGCCTATTCCTTGTATTCATATACTTGGTTCTGTTTTGCTTGTTGTTAGTTTTGCTCATTATTGTCCTGTAATGGGTGAGATCATATGATATTTGTCCTTCACTGACTGGCTTATT